>SEYY01001043.1:47627-52627 GCA_009176605.1 Armadillidium nasatum
ATTATTATTATTATTAATTTTCACCCATATGGACTTATATTAAAACTCAAAGAGCTTAGTATTATTATTATTATTATTGTTGTTCTCTTCACGAAACCTGGTCCTTTTCTCTTCGGCATTTCGGATAATCTTTTGATACCTTTATGAATGCATCGAAAGCTTTGGTAGAGTCTGTCACTAAGCTTTCATTTCTTAACTTTTTAAATCTCTATTGTTTTGTAACGCTATTTTTGTTTCTTTTCTGTCTGTCTATAGGTTTATCTATTCATAGAGGTGTTCTAGATTCTGTTAAATCTCGAAACCATTTTCTAATTTTTATTAATAAACTTCTTCCTGCTACTTAATCTTGTATCCGTTCTTATACGCTGGTGACTACCTTTCACTTTTTTTTAATAGGAAAAAATTAACTTCTAAGCTAAGTTAAATAATTTATGTAGATGGCTGGCTCACCTAATCTTTTTCGTATTTCTAAATGAGTAACAAAAAACATTTTCGTTTTATTACCCCAAAATCTCAATATCTTTATCTAAGTACTCTACATAATTTTTCACACAACTATTATCTTCTAATATACAACACAGTTCAGACTTCAGTAATTCGTAATCTTGCAAAGATTATTTTGTTTCTCTCACAAAGCAAGCTCTCAAGATTTTGATGTGCAGTGTCACCTTCAGAACTTCACACCGTAATAATTGCTTGTTCTTAATAGAGGTGTTGGAGTACGGATCTCATATATCATATCTGATACGGGTACACTCACAAAGCTCTTCTAGAATGGCTGGTTTAAAGGCTTTTTGCCTTATCAAGCGCCATTTTCTCTCAGACTCCACAATCTCTCTTTTTAGAGTAGTTAAATTTTTGCATAATGTTTATTACTGTATTCTTACAACTGACACTACTCTCTTGAACGTTTTACTCGCATGCCTTGTAATTTGAATAGGGCTCTTCATATTATTATAATTATTATTATAATAATTTAACATTTATCATTTAAATTTTCAAACATCGTATGCTCCTTCTTTTTAAGCATTATTATTATTATTATTATTATTATTAATATTATTATTATTATTATTATTATTATTATTATTATTATTATTATTATTATTAATAATAATAATAATAATAATAATAATAATAATAATAATAATAATAATAATAATAATAATAATAATAATAATAATAATAAAATATTAAAATAAGCAATGCTTGATTTAATGCCACATTTTTGCAACTTCCTTATTTCTTTTCCAAACAAGGCTCACTCTTTTTTCCTTTTTGTGTGTGTGTGTGTGTTTTTTTAATTTTTTTATGATAATTCGTATGGCAGCATGTTTTAATATTTACATTTAACTATATATATATATATATATATATATATATATATATATATATATATATATATATATATATATATATATATATATATATATATATATATATATATGAGATGGATAATGTCATATTTTCTCATTTACGGATGCAGATGTGAATGCAGATGTAGAACTTTCGTCAAGTGCGGATGCGGATGTTGAATTTTAGAAAGTTCTGATGCTGATGAGGATATTAATTTTGATGAGGATGGTTATGAATATGACATACCTTATAAAAAAAAAATAATAATCTTCATCCCCCAGGAAGGACTATTGTCCTGTCAGTTGGATCTTTCGAGGAAGATCCTAGGGTTTCACGGGCCCACGGCGGTACCGCTGGCTGGGCCAGGCCTATCGCGGATGTCGGATATATATATATATATATATATATATATATATATATATATATATATATATATATATATATATATATATATATATATATATATATATATATATATATAAATTTAAAGTTGATATAGCTTCTTTCCTATAAATCTTAATCTAATTAGAAAGGTTTAAGCCAATACTAAGGGTTACCACACTCATTTAATACACTGTGAACGTTTCAAACCTCATCTCGGTTCGTCTTCAGCATAAACTACATTTTACAAATTTTAATATTAAAATGCAATCAAAATATATATTCATTAATTATATATATAAGATATTGAAAATAATAATAATTACAAGAAAATAATGAAAATAAAGTAATAATATTAACATTGAAATAACAAATAAAAAATAAAAAGGCCGGAATATTTTGGGTAATAGGACTTGAGTGAAAAGGACAATTGAAGAAGCTTGATCATTTAAAGGTGGGCAATGAGTTTTTATATAAAACTCCAATATCCTACGAACAAAAAGGGATGACACATGTTGAAGGATATAGAAATTAGAAGAATTAAAAAGGTGGGTATCACCGTGGTCTTTTATGGCAGAGTGTATAGGAGAGCAAAGAGAAAGGTCAATTCTAAAGGAAACCACTATGTTTATCAATCCCCACTTTTAATTGTTGACCAGTTTTGTCTAAATACGCCACATTGCGACTGGCACACTTAAAGAGTTAATGAGGGTTTGAGAAGCATTGGGTGAGAATCCTTGTGCCTTAAGAAAGTATGAATTGAGAGGGAGATCTAATTTATAAGAGTGAACTGGCATAGGGAGAATGTAGCTTCAAGTATAGTAAGAATATTTCTATTAAGTTGAGATGTAAGTTATCCTGCATAAGGAACTTTTAATTATATTTTTTGTTTGGGTACAGTAAGAAAAGGAAGAGTGGGCTTGAAGATATTAGTGAGAAACTCGTTAATACTTGTTTCCACTTGGAACTTTGGGAATAAATTAAAATGGAAAAGTATTTTTTTTTTTTTTTTTTTTTTTTTTATATTTATTTATATATATATATATATATATATATATATATATATATATATATATATATATATATATATATATATATATATATATATATATATATATATATATATATATATATATATATCCGAAGCGATGAAAGTACCCCCCATTGGGCTTAACCCACGGATTGATAGAATGGGCAAGACCATTCCGTTTCACTCCGTTGCCCTTTGGTTAGTTCCTTTTCAAGCTTTAATCTTCTCAGGGAGTCTCTAGTGTACCCTTGACTCACATTGGAGTCTCTATACTCCCCCAACCTTCCCCTTTCTTCCCATGTATCCTACAAATTTGCAAGCACGTTAAAAAAAAAATGGCTATCACAATGGCGAAACAAAAAATTGCCTTGGAGAAGTTTGGAGGGGCAGCTTCCAAATCACTTGGGAGTTGGTGGCCTCCGGTGATGAGGTTGGTGCCACCAAGACCTTGATGCCGACTTGCCCTGGTGCACGGTCTTCTTTTTTCATTAACTTTTGCAACATTCGCGGTCTCTTTTCTAATTTCCACTTTGTCGAACACCACCTCTCTTCTTCTAGACCATCTCTTGTTCCTAACTGAAACCAAGGTGTCTGAATGCTCTGACAACAAACCCTACACTGTCTCCTCATATTGTCTCAATCCTTAATTTTCAGCAAATGGCAAGTGTTGGGCATATGTGCGCAATGATGTCGTTTGTTCTGGTGCCTTTAATTTGGAGTCCTCGGAGTTCTCTACTTTATGGCTTAAACTTTATTGCAACTCCACAACTAAATTCATTTGTTCTGTCTATTTATCTCCTAATTCTACCGACTATAAAAATTCTTCGACTATCTTAACTCCAAAATAGAACACATTCTTTCTTCCTCTCCTTTCTCAGAAATCATCATTTTAGGTGATTTCAATATTCAACACCGCCATTGACTTTCATCTAGCTCTCATTATCCAGCTAGTGAAGTAGCCTACCAATTTTCTATTCAGAACAACCTTGAGCAGTTGGTGCATCTCCCTACTCGTATCGCTGATCGCCTTGGTGATGAATCCAACACACTTGATATTTCCTAACTTCTAATCTTTCCCCTTTTTCTGTTGAACTCTTTCCTCCTTTGGGTTCATCTGATCACCTTTATATCTCTGTATCCTGTTCTGTCTCTTCAAGTCTTCCGCAAGATCGACTCCCGCCTTCGGCGAGGAGACGTTTCTGGCATTTTGGTGAAACTAACTGGTCCGACTTGCGGTTGTACTTTTCTGATTTTCCATGGAATGATTACTGTTTCCGTGTTAGGGGTTCCTCGGAATGTGCAGAGCGCATAAACGAGGTGATTCTCTCTGGCATGAAGGCGTACATTCCATATTCTTTCTCTTCTACTGAACCTATCAAACCTTGGTTTAACTCTTCTTGTTCTGGTGCTATCCGCCGCAGGGATTACCGTCGTCTTCAAACTCCGGAAACTCATGCAACTTATATTTCATCCCGGGATCGTGCAAAATCTATTCTCTGTGACACTAAAAACTCATTTCTCCGTAGTAAATGCAATAATCTTTCTGGTTCTTCACGCCCTTTCTGGCATTTTGCAGAAAATGTCAACTATAACTTTACTTCTTCCTCTTTTCCACCTTTAGTATCTTCCGAGGGTACAACTGCCGTTTTGCCTTTCTCTAAAACTGAACTCTTCGCTTAAACTTTTGCCTCTAATTCAACCTTAGACGATTCCGGGGATGTTCCTACCCCTTCAACCCCTTACAACTCATTTATGCCTAAAATTATAATTTCTTCTAAAGACGTCATTTCTGCTCTCTCTGAACTTAACACCAAGAAGGTGTGCGGTCCCGATGGTATTCCTCCTGTGGTTCTCAAAACTTGCGCTTCCGACCTCGCACCCTGCCTTGGTAAACTATTTCGTGTATGTCTTTCTACTTCAACCTTCCCTTCTTGTTGGAAACGTGAGCTCATTCTTCCTGTGCCGAAGATGAGGGACCCCTCTCAACCCATCTAACTATCGTCCTATTTCTTTAACCTTCGTTCTTTCTAAAGTTTTCGAATCTATCCTTAACGGGAAGATTTGGAACATTTCAATTCCTCTAATCTTATCTCTGATCGTCAGTATGGCTTTCGTAAGAAACGCTCTACTGGTGATCATCTTTCCCTTCTCTCTGACTCTTTGATTTCCAAACTTTCCTTTTTCTGAATCTATCCTTTTCTCTGTGGCCTTCTCTCTGATCCTTTCTGGTCGT
>SEYY01001043.1:57627-110127 GCA_009176605.1 Armadillidium nasatum
ACATTTTTTGTCTTTGTGTAACAACTGTAGTGTCCTATTTTCTTATACCTAGAAGGTATGAAAAATAGCCAATATTTCCTCCAAACTTCGATTTTGTGATCAGGATAATGATATTTCCCAAACTTACCAATTCCGATATAAAAAATTGGCGAATATAATCATTCTCGGTTAAGCAAAATAAGAAAAAACGACTTATAACTCAAAAATAGCATTTATAACTAGTTTTTATAACAGAGACCACAAAATATTTAAAAGTGAGTGGTTTTTCGGGATTTAGACTTATATGGTAAGTTGCTTTCACGAATAAACCCCTAAACATAGTAACCCATCATGTTTTCGTTATATGATCCTTGGTGGTGGCGTTCAAAGTCCAGAATATCTTGGTGATCGCTCGCCTTGCACCTCTGATTACGCTTCCATGTTCTCCTTAAATTTGGCAAGATGAGTATCAAGGATATGTACTTTGAGGGACATAAATGCTGCCCATTTTTCCGAAGTTCTTGACCAAGGTCTCGACAAGCTCCTCATAGTTTTCAGCCTTGTGATCTCCAAGGAAGCCTCGAACCACTGCAACAAAGCTGCTTTACGCTGCTTTTTCTGTCCTAGTGACCTTCTTGTGGAATTCCTTGGACTCTATGATCTTTTTTTATTTGCGGTCCGACGAAGACACCACACCGGCTTTGACCTTTGCCTCAGACAGCTTAGAGAAGAAGGCTGAAGACTCCTTATCTAGAGCTGTGACAAACTGTTTCATGAGGCCTAATTTTATGTGTAGAGGAGGAAATATTTTCAATGGGTCCAACAGAGGCTCCCATTTGACATTGCTCATCCCTTCACTGAACTTGGTCCACTGTGGCCAGTCTTGCCCTTCGTAGTGTTCCGCGGATGGCCTGCTTTCCCGGAGACAAATATAGCATGGAGACTTGGTAAAACCGCCTTGGAGACCCATAAGGAAGGCCATCATTTTGAAATCTCCGATATCTTCCCAATTGTGCTCTTCATATTTTAATGCACTTAGCAATAGCTTCACGCTGCTATAATTCTCTTTGAGCTGCACCGAGTGAGCCAAGGGAAGAGATTGATATATTCTCCGTTTTGAAGTAGCACAGCTTTAAGGCTCTTCGATGAGCTATTAGTGAAAAGGCGCCACTCGCAGGGGTTTCAAGCAGCTCCAAGGGCCTCAAAGAAACTTGTCAGATTGTAGCAAAAGCAAAGCCCATCTTGACTGGTGTAAAAAGTTGAAAACAAGTGGTAACGTTTTCTCTGACTTGCGATTTTCACAAATTCATCTAATAAATTCCACTGCTTGAATCTCAACATCAAAAGCTCGGCATTGGACTTTGTGAGACGATCAAGTTGTTGACATCTTTTTGCTTGGGGAAATAATGGTTTTTCTCCTCAGCTACGACTTCGTCTTTTGATTTGCTGCTTCTGAAAATAGCTGTCCTCTCTTTGAAGGAATTGGTACAGGGAACTCAGGAGAGTGTGGCACTTAGGCAATGGATGAAGGTAGGTCTGGATATATGATAGGAGGAGCATTTTTTCCAGTTCGACGCATGGAAGGGTCCAAAAAACAGAAGCAATTGCTGGAGTGGTCAGTTGACTCTCTCCAAATTTATGAGATTAAGTTACTTATATATATCTATTTTCTCCTCTGTACCAACCTGCGAAAAAAAACTATAAAAATGTAAATATCTTTCACTCATTATTAAGGAAAATATTACTTAAATTCAAACTTTCACTTAAAGATTCCATAGCCATCAAATTCATAGCAAGCCCCCCCCCCCCCCCCAAAAAAAAAAAAAAAAAAAAAAAAAAAAAAAATATATATATATATATATATATATATATATATATATATATATATATATATATATATATATATATATATATATATATATATATATATATATATATATATATATATATATATATATATATATATATTACCTTCTAGAATTCTTTAGGAAAGTTCGCAGGTGAAATGAGGTGTCCATTGCTTGTGTTGGTCCCCAACAGGCAGGCCAAAATATACCATATAATCCTTGCACATTTTAGCAGATGTAATCACTGGGTACTTTTTTGCTCATATCTTGATAAATTCACCGCAGACATAACAAAATACGTCTGATGGATATTTGCAACCTCTTGATGCCATCTGTGCTGAATGCACTTATCAAAGACAACGTATCTCCATTTGAAAAGCAACTAGAAGACTGAATTAATCAACTAAGTATATTGATACTTGAGCTTACGTTCTCTGCTTATTTTGTCATATAAGTTGTCAGAACGTTGAAGAAATAAAAATATGCCGTGTATTTAAAAAAAAGAAAATAATTTCTGAGAAATGCAAATAGATGTCTGAAAACATCGATGTCAAGGTAACAAAAGCAAAGTTTGAATGAAATAATATTAATTTTCTTTGTTTTATTGACAAAAGCAATTAGGAAAATTTTTTTTTCAAAGGAGAGACAAATTTTTTTTTCTTTTTTTGTTACATAGTGTAATAATAAGAGATTAATAAACTGTCCCCTACTTTTAAACTCTCGTGACCCTCTATACGACGTGACATTGGGGCTCTATCTCTTTTTCTATAGGTACTACAATGGCAGATGCTCAGAGGAATTGGCCTCTCGTATTAAACCACCATTGTATCGCCCGCTTTGCGTAAGGGGTGCCTTTCTTTCGCACTAATTTTGTGTGGATACTGGAAACCCCTGGCTTACCCGTTGTGGTGCCTCCTTTCCAGCCACATCTGTTCTGTGGAACTCTCTACATTTATTTTTCTTCCTGTATTTAATTTCTCTCTTCAAAGCTTCCGTCTGTGTCCTCCTGAGGATTGTGCGTTAGGCTCTGGTCTTGGTGGTTTTCTTACTCTTTTTCTTTTTGTATTTGCCTCCTCCTTGAAAAGTGCTCTGCGCGTGAGTGGTGGCAAATTGTACAAAAAAATCAGGATTCCTAAGAAATCTACGGTTGTGACGTCATTTCTCCCAAATATTTAGAAAACAGTATTTAAATAAAACTTGAATAGAAAACTGCTCAAATACTTTCGAGTACGTATACACACACACACACACACATATATATATATATATATATATATATATATATATATATATATATATATATATATATATATATATATATATATATATATATATATATATATATATGGTAACCAATGACCAGGGTTACCAGTAGGGACCTAATTATCTCCGGAGTTACCAACTATGTGGTGCAGGAGGTCCCTATACTTTGTAGTAGCGCAGGGGTATCAATCAGGAGGCTGGGTGTTTTCTAAGTCCCCTTGTGGAATGCCTACTGTTAGGCGTGTGGTAGCCACCACTTCTCTTCAGGCCTGTGGAACGTCTGTAGTCTCAGATGGAAGGCTACTTCAAAGGAGGAACCACAGTCGAGGGCAAATGTTCTGCCAAACTGGGTCTCCTTTTGAGAGCACAGGCGTTGGAACTTCTTGTTCTGCTGCTGCTGTGGAAGCGGCTTCTTCTTGCCTCTGCTTTGGACGTATTCTTCTTCTGCTGTAGTGGCGTTTTCTTCTTCTGCTTTGGACGGCTTCTTCTTGGGCTTCTTGAATAAAGTGAATTTTTCAATATTTGCTAAAGACCTTTTAAAATTATCTCAAAATGTAAAGGATCAATTAACAAATGATTGGTTTTTTTCACTTTATTTGATTTCTTATTTTTAACAAAAATTGCTTACAAAGTCATTATTATGAAAGTTTCATAAATTCACAATGAAATAATATACAAAATTTTATTTATTTTAATTCTAAAGTATTATTTAATAATATATTTATATAATACATATTATTTTACATTAGAATCGAAGTTTTGAACACAAACATTTTTTTACTGAAAATTTTATATAATATTTTATAAAAGAAATATATTTTACATTTAATAATAATATTTTAAAATGGTTTTCCCTTCAAGGTTTTGCGCGCAAATTGCTTTTAAGCGTAAAATATAAATGTAGGGAAAAAGTATCTTTAAAATTTTTGGTTAACTATTTTATAAAACTGGCACTATATATATATATATATATATATATATATATATATATATATATATATATATATATATATATATATATATATATATATATATATATATATATATATATATATATATATATATATATATATATATTACAGATCACCACCACTCACGGGAAGAGCTATTTTCAAGGAGGGGGCTTATTAAAGAGAAAGGAAGAAGAGAACCCACCCATCCCGAACATAACGCACACCTCTCAATTGGACGCAGACAGAAGCCTTGAAGAGAGTAAGATTAAATGCAGGAGGAAAAGTAGATGATGGTAGGGAGTTTCACAGAACAGAGGTGGCTGAAAAGAAGGAGGCACCACAAACGGCAAATCTGGGGTTTCCAGCATCAACACAAAATTCATGCGAGAGCAGGGCACCCCTTGTGCAACGAGGGCGAAGCAATGGTTGTGAAATGCGAGAGGCCGATTCCCTCGTGCGCCTGCCATTGTAGTACCTGTAGAAAAGAGAGAGTACGCCAACGTCACTTCGCAGAGATAGAGGGCCAAGAGAGTTTGAAAGTAGATGTCAGTAAATTAATCTTTTAGCCTTAGACTCATCCATATCCAGAAGAGAGGAGGAACCCGAGCCCCCCTACCCCAAATGTTAGAACTATTCCGTACAAGGTCGAATAAGACCCTTATATAATTGAAGTAACTGCTCAGAAGAAAAAATTCTCGCAACCTGAACAGTATTCCCAGCTTCTTAGAGGCCGTCTTAGCAATCATTGTGATATTTGGTTACCAAGGCAATTTAGTGTTTATGTTAAGACCAAGAATGTTTGTTATTTACAGTTGAAACGCGAATGCCTTCTAAGAAGATAGGAAAGTTTGATGTATTTTTGAGAGGGAGATGTGAAGATGTTGTGTTTTTAAAGTGTTGAATTTCACAAGGTTGCTATGACCCCACCGAGAAATCCCATCCAGATCAACAAGAATATAATCGAAAATTGAAGGAAAAGAGAGAGCAGATTTGAAATGAATAGAAGAGTAGAGAGTTGTGTCATCAGCATAATAGTGAACAGAGTTAGAAGGGCAGTTGAGAAGGTCGTTAATGAAAAGTAAGAATAAAGTTTGGAGATAAAACAGAACCCTGAGGAAAACCATAATTGACAAGAAAGGATGAAGAGGTCGCTCCATCTACAAGTACTGAAATGGAACGATCTGAGAGAAAACTATATATATATATATATATATATATATATATATATATATATATATATATATATATATATATATATATATATATATATATATATATATATATATATATATATATATATATATATATATATATATTGTAGCAACTTCCGCTGTCAAAACATGTTGACCTTTGATACAATTACAAATGTAGCTCAACCATGCCGATCTCACGCTCTTTCGTGATACCATTTTCTGCAGTGTTGTATGCCTTGGCTCTTTCTAATCCCTTTTTGTGTTAACCCTATTCTTGACCCTCCTTTTTAGGGTTCAATCTCATACCGGAGGGATATACACCCTTAATCTAAGTCCTTCTTCTACCACTCCTTCTAACCACCTGTGGTTCTAATGATTTAGCCCGCAACCCATTTTTCTCAGTTTCTTTCATAACCCCATACCGAGCATTTACCACTGATCATGCTTCTTCTCTGATTTTATTTTGATCGAGTAGCCTTCAAGTTGCGGGGTTCTTTGGGGAGGATACAAGGCTGGAAGGTTTTAGAAGTCAGAGCTTTCTCTTTCGGCGAAGAGTTTCTGAAGGTTGGAGATCTTTCCTGGTCTTTCTCTGCTAGGTTTCTTTGACGTGCGCTTAGTAACTAAACTCAGCAGCACTGTCCGTTTTTGAGTGTTGGGAAACAAAGCCAAACTTTTTAATGTAGAGAACATTTCTCGGTTTCTACTAGTCACCAATAGCCAAGACTTTAAATACTGTATTCGAAAATCGCAAAATAAATAGCAACATCATTTCATATGTAAATAATAAAAAAAAACTATCTAGAGTTCAAATTTGGATCAGAGGAGGATTAGAACCCGGGTCATTATGAATAGAAATCCTCGATCGAAATTATCGATTATTTCTCGGTTTCTACTAGTCACCAATAGCCTAAGACTTTAAATACTGTATTCGAAAATCGCATAATAAATAGCAACATCATTTCATATATAAATAATAAAAAAAAAAACTAATCTAGAGATCAAATTTGGATCAGAGGAGGATTAGAACCCGGGTCATTATGAATGGAAATCCTCGATGTTTCCCAAAGAGCTAAGCTGACTCATTCCTCAGATAAAATTTGATCCATTTACGCTAGAGTTTCTCCCTTCCTCTCATCCTTTTCTTTTGTGACTTGGAATAATTTATTACTTTTTCGATTATTTAATCAAACCTGCTTTTTAGATTATATAATCATACCTACTTTATCAATTATATAATCATGCTTACGTTATCGATTATATCGAACGATTTCCTTACATATACTTATTGGTATCAGATTAATTATTATTATTATTATTATTATTATTATTATTATTATTATTATTATTATTATTATTATTACTATTATTATTATTATTATGACTTCACATATTTCTCTTTTAATTTATATATTTAATAAACATCTCTTATAAAGTTGCGAAATTCTCCTTTATTTCCTATATTTAACATACATCTAAACATTATATAATAAGTATGTACCAAATAGACATGTGTCTTTGGCGTTATAACCACATGGATGATATTTTTTCGTAGCCAGCTAATACTCAAGTCTTGCTATTCCCAGTTTATGACGCATCTCATGCGACGTATAACATAACCATCTTCTTATTATCTAGGAAAGTATTTTTTATAAAATTTTAACAACTTTTTAAAACGAAAAAAATTTTGTAAAAAATTTTTTTTTTTTAAAATGATCTTTATTTTTTGCAGTAAAATATTAAAGCATATAGGGGCTAATCCATCACCCTTTCATCTACATGCAGGTGCACATACACACACGCACATTGGACAACGCTTTCAGCAAAGTAATTTCGAAGCTTCAAATCATCCCACCCTCTAGTTTACCCACCCTTTGAATTTACATAATTTTATTCTTACTATTTCATTATCTTATATTATTTTCATTATCTCATGTCCCTCTTCCAAACAGGATGTAAAATATTTACGACGACTAATCTCTTTCATTCTCACTTATCACTTTTTTTTCCTTTATCTGATCGAATAACGAGACAGAAGAGAAGTCATTTCTATAATAATCAAAGCGTTTACCCTCTGATTGTAAAAAAATGATTCATTTTACATACATGCGCACGCTTGCACACGTGGCTCTTGTAAGTTTGTATGCTAAACCCTGTGCTATCATCCATCACTATCATGACTCTTTTCTGCAACGTGGATTCTCGAGGCCTTCTTGAATTTTGACCTCATAGTGTTTCATCGTCATTCTGATTTTTTATCTTCGATTCCGCAACTCAATGCCAAAATTTAAGACACTTTTTCACAGCAACCATCTTCATTCATGATGTCATCACCACGTGACTTTACATTCATCAACATATGCCATGGCTTATATCTTTAACTATTTTCGTCATCATGAATAACTCACATTTGTAACTTTAAATTAATTTATTTATACAGCGGTGTATACAGTCCCTATGAAAAATTTTGAAACAAGGTGGGGGTATGAACGTACAATAAAATAGAAAATATTAAAACTTAATGTAATTTCTTCTTATATCCCATTATATTCATATACTTAGTATTTGAACCCGATTTTAATTTTAATATCGTTCTACGATTATAATATAAATATAATATTACGGTACTATATTTATAAAATTTTGCTTTCACATTCATAACAATCACATACACACAGTATTTATATTGCATAAACGTATCTTACATGTTTCATGAGTTTGATGCCTCTCTATGATGTCATCATCCTATCTGTCACAGAAGTTAATAACTCATTTACTCTATTAGAAACAATTATATACTTACAACATGTTTATTCACGTGCTCGCAGTATATGATTTTCCATTGAATGTTACGTCAGGCCAGATTCTCCGAACCAAAACAACGTTTTATTTTTAAAGTCATAACCCGATTTTCCAAACATGGAACTGTTTACTTTCTTAACTTAGTGACACCATTTTTCGTAACGTACATTTCCATGACTTCAGCTCTGTATTCTATAAACCCTTTTCTTTATTTTTCTTCTTTAATTAATAATAAAATTTATTTTATAATAAATTTATTATGTATGTATAAATAAATTATTATAAATAAATAACGTCATTGATTGACTTCATACTTTTATCATTTATAAATTATAGAAAACTTATTCTCTATATCGTATAATCATGTTTACATAATATATGAGTCCGATTTTCGTTTGTCAGTGTCATAGAATGACGTCATATCCCAATCAGTTAAATATTATTCTTTAAATTATACAAGTCTTCATATTATGCAGTACATTTTTCTCGATGAGTATCATCAGAGAATGCTGTCATTAGTTATGATATACTGTGAACAAAGAAGTCCTCCTCCTATCATTTCAAGTGTTAATAGCGCCTTTTCTTAGAAATTCCTAAGCAAAATCCTCCCCATTCAAGTTTCGAACCCATGGTCTTTGAACGAATACATGTATCACTTCAGCAATGTCATCACATAAACCCCACTGTCACTACACCTATTGTATGGTATTACTTTTATATATATATATATATATATATATATATATATATATATATATATATATATATATATATATATATATATATATATATATATATATATATATATATATATATCCGGTGGGCAAAGGCCAGAGGCCTACAAAATTCCACCGGAGGTGGAAAATTCTTATCCTGATCAAAGGAGGCCAACATATCCAGATACACGGTGTTTGAAAGTATGCAAGGCAAAGGAAGTTGGGAAAACAGATAGAGTGTGTTCCAGACTTTACCAGTAGAGTATATGCAAGATTGAGCGTAGCAATTAAGTCTGGGGTCTGGGAGTTGAACAGAGAAAGGATGAGACTGTGTAGAAAGGCGTGTCGCACGAGCTCTTATCAATGGAGGACGTATGCGACGAGAGAGTTCAGAAGAGCAGTGTCCATTATAATAGCGATAGTAAAGAGAGAGTGACGCAACAATTCGACGGGCAGAAAGAGATTGAAGAGAGTTAGTAAGAGCAGGAGAGTTGATGAGACGAAAAGCCCTAGACTCCACCTTCTCTAGGAGAGCTGTATAAGTGGAACTACCCCAGATTTGCGTCGCATACTCCATACAATGGCGAACAGCACCCCTATACAGAGCAAGCAACTGAGGTGGCGTGAAGTAATTCTGAAAGCGTCTCAGAACACCCAACCTCTTAGAAGCTTGTTTAGAAAGAGAAATAATGTGATCTTTCCAAGAAAGAGCACGAGAAAAGGATACACCGAGAATATTAAGAACAGGTGAAGGTTTGAGTTGTGTGTTTTCGAAGAAGATATCATAGTTGTGTAGAAGATTGTGAGGAATGGAGAGATGGAAGAACCGAGTTTTTGATGCATTGAAAACAACCATATTTTCTCTGCCCCATTTTGAAATACGTGAAAGATCAGAGGTTAGTTGCTCCAAGGCTACCACCCTTCTCAAGTCTATCAACTGCTGATGGGTGTGGCGTTTTTCAAACTGGAAGGAGTAATGAAAGGTGGAGTCATCAGCATAGGAGTGGATAGGAGATGAGGTAATAGAGAGAAAGTCATTAATGAAAAGCATTAAAAGTGCTGGAGATAAGACAGAATCCTGAGGAACACCACTATTAATAGATTTAAAGGAAGAACGGTGGACATCTACAACAGTTGCTATAGAACGACCGGAAAGGAAATTAGAGAGAAGATCACAAAGAGAAGGATAGATACCGAAAGAGGGAAGTTTAGAAATCAAAGCTTTGTGCCAGACTCTATCGAAAGCTTTCCATATGTCCAGCGTGACAGCAAAAGATTCACCGAAATGCTGAAGAGCGTAGGACCAAGAGTCAGAGAGAAGGGAAAGATCACCAGTAGAGCGTTTCTTATGAAAGCCATACTGGCGATCATAGAAAATAAGATTAGAAGAATTGAGATGCTTTCAAATCTTCCTGTTAAGGACAGATTCGAAAACTTTAGAGAGAACGGAGGTCAAAGAAATGGGACGGTAGTTGGAGGGTTGAGAAGGGTCCCCATTCTTCGGCACAGTCTGAATGAGCGCTCGTTTCCAGCAAAAAAGGAAGGTTGAAGTAGAGAGACAAAGACGAAATAGTTTACCAAGGCAGGGTGCAAGCTCGGAAGCACAAGTTTTGAGAACCACAGGAGAGATACTATCGGGGCCATTTGCCTTCTTAGTATTAAGCTCTGAGAGAGCAAAAATGACATCTTTAGAAAAAATTCTAATTTTAGGCATAATTGAGTTAGAGGGGGTTGAAGGAGGAGGAACATCTCCAGAATCGTCTAAGATTGAATTAGAGGCAAAAGTTTGAGCGAAGAGTTCAGCTTTAGAAGAAGGTAAAACAGCAGTTGTGCCGTCGGAAGATATCAAATGAGGGAATGTGGAAGAAGCAAAGTTAGAGTTGAGATTTTTTGCAAAATGCCATAAAGAACTTAAAGAGGAGGAACCAGAAAGATTATTGCTGTCACTTATCAAAACATTTTTTTAAATGCTCATTGCACTATTATCATGAATTAAAAATCACAGCTTCAGTAATAATACTACCATGTGCTAAATCCTTAGAGTTAAAATTCATCATTAGAAACATTTTTAACATAAGCCTGATCTTCACCTTCCCAGATACATTATAAGGAAATCTAATTAAGAACAATACTTCCAATATAACACCAACAAGAGAGTTGTATATAAGATTCCCTTTAATACCTGTCAGAAGTCCTATTTTGGTGAAACATTAAAAACCATAATTTCGTATTTCCCAATATAAATCTGACATTAGACGACACAATCCAAACAATGCCATCTTTATACATATCACCAAAAAAAAAAAAAAAAAAAAAAAAAAAAAAAAATCATCATAAACTGGGAAGACGCTCGTTTTGTACCTTTCAAAAAATAAAATCATCCTCTGATTGGTAGAGTCTTTTTTTAATAAAAGTTTATAATAATTTCAATTCTGTTTTTTTCCGATTTAGTCGGCCCCACCTTCAATTATTTGAAAACCCTACTGTAACACGTACCATTGTACTATATATTTTAATGTGCGCGCGCGTGTGTGTGTGAGTCTCCATTTAAATTTTTATAGTTTGCTATATATAATTCTTCCTATTTGTCTGTACGGATGAATGTGCACGTGACGCTGCTTTCTAGTCGCGTCTGCGCGTCTCATATTTACTCTTACTCGCAAGCTCGCTTCATTCTCGTCTCTTTTATAAGTACGGGCTCTGGCTGTTTTAGTTCTTTTCTTTGCTTTCTCTTGGTCCACACCTGCTGAGAGAACCGTGTGTGAATTCTGAAATGTAGTGTTTTAATTTTTAACCTATTCTTACTTATTTCGGTTTTGACATCTCGTTGGTATCGTCTTGCTTTGAATCTTTCATTATTTTTATTGTTTTAATTTGTGGTTTTATAATTATTAATAACATCAGAGTGCGAGATTTTAGGTCTCTTTAATTTTATTCTATATATATATATATATATATATATATATATATATATATATATATATATATATATATATATATATATATATATATATATATATATATATATATATATATATATAAATATAAAAAAAAAAAAAAAGTTGTTGATAGGTAATAATAATAATAATGAAATATAAATAGATACCTTACCTTCAATTTTTGCTTCGTATTAGAATGGTGAGATAGACGAAGGAAATTAATACGAATGACGAACACAAATATATCCTTAGAAAATTTCATCTATTTATTTTTAGACTTTAGACTATATATATATATATATATATATATATATATATATATATATATATATATATATATATATATATATATATATATATATATATATATATATATATACGTACATTAGGTATGATTATAAATAAAATATATAAGAAAGTTATTAACATACAATTTTCAAAAAATAAGAAAAAAAAAAAAAAAAAGACAAACGAGCGAACCTCTTAAAATTTATTAGCTTCTTAAACCTTCTTAACCATTTTATAACTCTAAATAGTTATTGGGACCACTGTATTTTGTTATCGAATTCCTTAAGTTCTTTTCTGGACTGTATTGCATTCAAAATATATTCATGTCTGTTTTCATATCCAATTCTTACTTATGACGCTTGTATAACTGCATTTAGTGCATGCTTTTCACCCTGGCAGTAGCATGGAAACAAAACCGTGTTAATTGGCTAATTTTCAAATTGTTTTATTTCGTCTATTTTTAAAACCTTTAAAACAGGTAGATGGGTTACTGTTTCCTTTTCCCAATCAATCATGTTTGAATAATCATGTGCATTAAAGATTTGGACAGTTCAAAAACCCTTTCATTAGAGTTCCTTGCTCTAGCTTGAATAATTCGTTGAACAACTAAATCTCTTATCTCTTTTCTTGTGTCCACTAACATTGCAAGTAATACATTCTCAGGATGAGCAAAGTACGAGTTATTTCTTAGTACACGCTCCATAATCATAGCAATTTTTTTGTCCACGTATTTAAGTAGGCACATCAGGTACCAAAAATTACATGTATCATTAGTTGCCTTTGAATGTGACTTTATCCAAAACCACCCTGGTGCATAAATTTTCATTATTATATTTACTACATTTTGAAGAGCTTTGCTAGGATCATTTGTCGAAACGTATAACTGTAAGATCCTGTTTGCTTTTGTTAGCCATCTGGCATGATGAAGGGTGCCTGGAAATTTCTTGGCTAATGATGGCGTTATATTCCCTGATTTTACACTAATACACATTTTATACAAAAATTTTTAGTCATTGGTAATTTGCTTAACGATTTCTGGGATTTTTTCAAGGCTTCTGTTTACAAGTTCAAAATCAACTATCTCTAGCTTAATTACATCTTCAATTTTATTTCCAATGGTTCCCTTAAAAGTTTTTTACCCTGATGTTTCTCCATCAGTTACCTCGAATATGTTTTTGAAGGAAGTTAATTTTCATGTAAGAGGCAAATTAACCACTGTATCGGTCTTTCCAAGTATATTTCAATCAGTCTCAAAACTCCCCAACTCTTCCAGTGTTAACTGGAGTTCCATCGCAAATATTAGTTTTAAGGGAGGTCAAAACTCGTTATTAGAATCAATTAAGAAATTATTCTTTCATCATTAATACATCGGGTCTTGTCAGAATATGGTGTAACACGAGTCATGTAAATGTCATCTCGTTCTTTAAAAATAACATAATGCTCTTCCAATTCAGTTCCATCTTTTCTTTTAGTTCGATCTTTTCTTCCGTCAAATCCAATGCATTCAGTTTGAGTATTTTCTAATTTTATTCTGATGGTACTATTTTTGCCAACACGTTACTCTACCTTCCAACTTTTTTTCTATCCAACATATTACTTTTATTCAATATCCCCATATCCTTTAATGCTGCATTGACTATACCAGCATTGCCCCTATAGCTTACACGAAACCTGTCTGCTATTATCTCTAAATATTTATACACGAATTTATTCATAGAATTTTCCCCAAGTTCAAATTCTGGAAAAAATTCTTCATAGTTTCCGCTTTCCTCTATTTCCAATGTCTCTTTTATAACATTTGTATGTATGTGTGATTGTGTGTGAATATGTTGCATGCCTTGCATAGCTAAACAGGAGATCGAAAGTAAATTACAAATGAGACACTTCGAGATTAATTTTCGAATAGAGAATATTATAAAGAATGGGGTAATGTTTGCGAGCGGTAGGCGGGATTACACAACTTCGAAATTTTGCTCAGTGTTAGTACTAAAGTCTGTGCATAGCGTAGTTTTGACAATTTAAAAAACCAGTATGTTTTGACTCACCCTAATATATATATATATATATATATATATATATATATATATATATATATATATATATATATATATATATATATATATATATATATATATATATATATATATATATATATATATATATATATATATATATATATATTAGCTTGCAAAATTATGATGTTGAGATCCATTCCTGATTTCTGAATTACTGTAAACAATATAGTAAAATATTCAAAAATTTAATTGTTAAGTAATAAATAAAAAATATTTGAAAATAATTTAGCTTTTTAATTTTGTAAGCTTTTAAATTTCTTAATACAAAGAGTAAGTAATAAACAAAAAAAATATTTGAAAACAGTTTTGCTTTTATTAATTATATAAGCTTTTTTAATTCTTTAGTACAAAATGTGAAAATTGAATGTATTATTCTATTTATTGTTGCATTTTACAGACATTTATTCTTAAAAATTCTTGTCAGTCAGCCAGCCTGCTAAATTTCAGGGTGAAAAGCTTTTTCCCCAGATACTGAAGATTCAACTGGTTGAGATGATTCAGGAATTGATAAATATTTACATTCCAGTTTCGGAATCATCTCTCCATGATTCTCCCAATATGCCAAACATTTCTGCATTTCAGAATTAGTGTGTTCTTCTATTTGGTTTGCGTCTAGCGAATAGTGATTTGAAGAAGCCACAAAGTTAAACAATTTTTTCTCCTTTCTTTGGAGAGTTTTCTGAACTTGTTTCCGATATATGCTCTTATAATGTAATATCGATATCAGAAGATTTTCCAGCTTCTTTGTCGTTAAAAAGGTAGACTTTTGGGCTACCTGTTTTTCTTTTGAGCATCAGTCCAGCATATGACGTTTTTTTTTTATTCATTAGTCTTAATATTTATTTATTTATTTTATTTCTAAATAAATGAAGTAGCTTTTCTATGAATTTTTCTAGTCCCTATTCCGGTACTATTTTATTAGGACTATCAACTCTACGAGGGAAATTAAGCTGGTTCAAAAATTTCTAGCACATCTTTAAGAATATTTCATTCATAACGCTCCGAATGCTGGAACACCTGAACTGTTTAGATTTTCTTCTAAAATTTGCAAAGCGGATCTCATTATTTTAACTTCCAAATTACAGTGAGTTGCATAAACAGATTCAATTTTTTTCTTTTTCTAGAACATCTGTAGCTATGTAGACTTACGCTCAACAGATACCAACTTTGAAACTTTATCCATTGTTATACCTAATTGTCCTACTTCTTTGATGCCATACTTTATTTTAGCTGCAGAATATGAGCAAAGCAGGAATGGGCTCTGTTGTTAGTACTTAAAACAGCTTAGAATATGTTTCAAAACTGTTGTCTATATCAAAGCCTCTCAAAGTAGGGTTCGCGAGAAATCCTTTCGTATTTGTTCGGTTTCATTTTTTGGAAAAGGTCTCGAAAATATTTGCATGATGAGAGGGGTCGACATGGAAAAAGTTTTAGAAGCCCTGATCTAGATCATTACTTTCCGAGTCAGCAGTTTCATCTTCAACACTAGTTATTTCAGAAAATCCGTAGAGAAAAAGCAGATATCTTTTACAGCATCATCAGTTATATTTGTAATCTTAGGTTCTATGTCAAAATCCATTACGATTTGCTGATATTCCTCCATAATTCTGCTTGTAATGTGAATCCCACGGAAATATTTGCAAGTTAATACATCACTATAAACAATAGTTATCTATGTGACGAACTGTAACGCCTGAGATATCATTAAACGATTGGGCCAGTTATGATTGTCTGTTAGGGATCAGAGCTTGCTCCTTTCTCCCACACTGCATCACTTATTACAAAGTACTTTTTTAGAAATTACTAAAAAAGACTCAAATTATCATTGCCTTGGAGAAGTCTAGAGAGGCAGCTTCCATCAATAGCCTTTCAATTACCTCTACCCTTTTCACCATTTACGAGTTGACTGCCTGCTGTGGTGAGGTTGGCACTGTTACTGGGTTGCTGGCCTGTTTTGGTGCCGTGTTTTCTTTCTTCATTAATTTCTGCAACATTGTGTTTTTTATTCTAATTTCCACTTTGTGGACTTCACTTTTCATACTCTAAGCCTTACCTTCTGATAACAAATCCTCCTCTGTTTCCTCTGTGTTGTCTCTTCCTTCAATTTTCAGTAAAGACGGTTGTTGTGTTTATGTGATCAGTGACGTTTGATCTTGTGCCACTTGTTTGAAGTCTACCGAATATTCTGCCTTATAGCTCAGGCACTATTACCAATCTACTAAATATATCTGTTCTGTGTATTTGTCTGCTAACTCAAGTGACTGTTCTAATTTCGTCGATTACTTACAGCTGAAAGCACAATCTCTCATGTTATCCTTTTTCTGAAATCATCGTCTTTGGTGAATTCAATGTTCAACAATGCAATTGACTTTCCCGTAATTCTCAAGATAAAGTTTGTGAACTTACCTTCCATTTCTCTATTCAGAGTAGCCTTGAATAGATGATGTAGCTCCTTCCTTACCCATATCGCTGATCGTCTTGGATATAAAGCTTAACATTATTACCTTTTCTTAACTTCAGTAATTATTTCGTTAAGCTCTTTGCTCCTCTGTGTACTCCGATCACCTTATCTCTGAATCCTATTTTATCTTTTCAAGTCTTCTGCAGGAAAGAATCCAGTCCCTTTTTCCATGTTCAGTAATGCTGTCCACTACAATATCTTTCACTTCAGGTATTTGTAGCACCATAGTCAGCGATTCGGCGTATAAAGGTACCACACAACTTGAGACGCTGTTGAATCTCTGCAAAAGCTTTGTCTAATCGGGTACGTTTTTGCAAACATCTGACGAGCCAAATCGAATTCCCATTCCATTGTCTATACTGAAAATGCATATCACCAATTCCTTCGATTCATACTCCATACTACGAGATCGTATGATAGAAAGCGGGAAACACAAGTAGTTTAGACGCTATTGATAGGTTAATGGTAATAGTTCCGCATCTCATGTGGCGTATAATTTACTAGGTTGTGTTTCATTCTTCTCTCCGGTATCTATTGTGTAACCTACATGACATACAGTGTTTTGGTGATCTTACACAAAGGTATCCGGCCTTGTGTCACATTACATGTTGTCATGTTAGTATGCATCCTCAGCTACTCGCGATAACTGCCTTTATACACTTCTGCAATGTGGAATTATTCTGTAGGTTGTATAAATTTATTTTAGTTGATCTAACTTTTTTAACTGTGCATTTTGGAATTCCTTGTTTAAAGAAACTTTTGTCATAGGGTCTGTAGTACTACGAGTTCATGCTTTACAAAGCTATTCTGAAGTACCATATTATATATTATATATATTATATATATATATATATATATATATATATATATATATATATATATATATATATATATATATATATATATATATATATATATATATATATATATATATATATATATATATATATATATATATATATATATATATATATATATATATATATATATATATATATATATATATATATATATATATATATATATATATAACCCAGAAACTGCTTTTCTAATAAAGGATGCAAAGTGATATTATTTAGAAAGAAAAACTTAGTCTTAATCCAGTGTTTTACTTTAGTCTTACAAATTATAGTTGGCTTATAAGGATACAGAAGATATGTACCTTACCACTTTTTAATGTTATGTTTAGTTTTTAAATATTACTTCAATTTAGTAAAAAATTTGTCTGATTTGTTGTAGTGAGGATCGTTAATATTTAAAGAACAAAAATAAAAATTATTTTCATTGGGTAAAGAGATAATAAAGAGATATGGCAAGAGATAAATTAAAGGTCTAAAATGTCTTCATATGTTTATCCAAAATGATATATATATATATATATATATATATATATATATATATATATATATATATATATATATATATATATATATATATATATATATATATATATATATATATATATATATATATATATATATATATATATATATATATAATATTTTTCATTTCCTTTTTTTTCAGTTATATTTTATTATAATTTACATTATGGAACTGTACATTCGAAACTTTATTTTCCTACTTACGTTTCTATTGATAGTTACGTTCTAAAAGACTTTTATTATTTATTTATTCATTAAATTGTTGATCCAAGAAGCTGAATTGAGCGCTTTAATTGGGACTCCTACATGGAACTATAAAAATAACTTATTAACGCATGTAAACACTTTTACATTATTTTTTTTATTTTTTTAAATTTTTTTTCTTTTTTTTCTTTGCACTTTGTTTAAACTCTGTGTATATTTGTATTTGTTATTAATTGTGTGGAAACAAGAAATCTAAAAGGGTTACTTGCATGGTTCTTCGTTAAAATTGTTGGAGGCAGTACGTAAGATGCCAAGATTTCATTATGGGTAAGTTACTATATATATATATATATATATATATATATATATATATATATATATATATATATATATATATATATATATATATATATATATATATATATATATATATATATATATATATATATATATTTGATATGCCGAGTCTGAGTTAGAGTCGTAATCTAAGTTCAAGCTACTAGTTATAGCAAATCCTACTGCAATAAAATTATGGATGATTGTGTAGAATATTTTTTATGTTTTTACATGTAATATAAGATACCATAATAATAATAATAATAATAATAATAATAATAATAATAATAATAATAATAATAATAATAATAATAAATATAATTTAATAATAAAATATATATTTATATATATATATATATATATATATATATATATATATATATATATATATATATATATATATATATATATATATATATATATATATATATATATATATATATATATATATATATATTGTTTATCAAAAAATGAATAAGGAAATCATAAAATCGATTTTTTCCTAATCCTCTCGATGAGTAAAATAGGAAAAACGTAGAGACATATCTAGGTCAAACAATAGATTAGAAACTGTTGAAACTGAGTATTGACACCCTCAAGATGACATCTCTTGTCCATTTTTTTTTTTTTTTAAATGTGATCTTTTTTTTATGAAGTGTCCTCCACTAATATCAAATTTTTTCTCATTTTCTTTACTTTGGTTTTCTGATCAAATCTGCAGGTGGCTGTTGAGGTGAATGTACTACTACTACTGCTACTTATTGGTTTGAATCTTCATTTAACATATCTTTTGTGTCTTCTTCATTAGCTGTCCTATAAAAGATCCCCCTTATGTTACTATGCATTAGAAGAAATTCAAATACCCAGCTTTTCTAATAATTCTTGCATTATATTTTGACCAATGTTGTTGAAATGTAAATGTCAAAAGTATTAAAGATACAACAAAGGAATTCGTTGTACTTCTAAAATATTTCGGAAATAAGATTTTGAGATCAGAAAACAATTCATTTCCTTCTTATTAAAACTATCGCTGGGTCAAGAATATAATTCTGACTTCCTAAAACATTAATGCGCAATCCTTGATACCTAACAGAACCAGGAAATTAGCCTGATTGTTGAAGCTGTCCGTTGTTGAAAATTAGATTAATTAGAAGCCAAAACATGATGATTTTAATAATAAAAGAAAATGTAATGGTATGAAAGTATGTTGCATATTCATGATGTCACAATATTATGATCATCTAGCGAGATTTTTTTTTTTTTTTTTTAATTACTAAATATTATATACTTACGGTATATGATTTTTTTCTTCCATCCAATGACTTTTATACATAGATTGAAAAAATCTATGAACATTTAGCTTTTTCTAAAATTGTTAATGTTACTAAAATTGTTAATTACAACTTAATGAATGTTTACTTTCATTACAGTTTTAAAATCACATCCAAATAACATTATACAGTAGCTGTTAGATTCAATGTGTAAGTCTTCTTTTTCAAACTTTTTTGGATGTTGATAAAAGATTCAAGGGATATATATATATATATATATATATATATATATATATATATATATATATATATATATATATATATATATATATATATATATATATATATATATATATATATATATATATATATATATATATATATATATATATATATATATATATATATATATATATATATATATATATATATATATATATATATATATATATATATATATATATATATATATATCTTCATTTCGAATTTAATACTAATCTTTTAATACTGTATCAATGACAAAACTATATGCAAAATAGAGTTCTCATATAAAAGTTTTATTTAAATCATACCCTCATACTAAGGTTGTAAATTTACAATTTCTCTGTCTTACAAACAACTTTCTAAAAAGATGTATTCATTCCTTATGTGATATAAAAAAAAGAGCATAGTGCCAGAACTAAAGGTGTGTCGTGATGGAAAAGTAGCATACCGTGAGGAAATGTTGATAAAAAGGTTAAGGAAAAGTTAGAAAGGAATGTAGCTTAGATGATTAAGTGGATTATTACTGCAAATTTAGATTATGAACATAGGGTGGGGAGCATTTGGCACTGCTCTGCCCTTCTTGAGTCACCCACCACTACTGACACCTGAGTGTTATTGTTTGAATAACACACATTAGTTTGTTCTAATCGAATGGTCGATTACTGAAAATATTGATTTTCTTTCCAGTTGTTATTTAGCGCCATTATAGACGATCACATTTCATTCTTTAAATCTATTAATTATAGTGTTTTTCAGAATTTGGGCCTATCCCCAACATTTCATTATTGATCATTCTATCACTTCTTCACGTATCCATCCATGTCGGTGACTTCACCCATTATTACTGCTTTTAATTTGAAAGACGTCCCGTCCCGCCCAACAGCATATAACTAATGCTAAGAGAAAGAATGAACAATGAACGTCAACAGTGAACAATTCATTTGGGCAATGAATCTCTGCCCTTTTCGGAATTTGTAATTGGGGCAGAGAAAGCATTTTTGTTTTCAATCACTTAAAAATTTTATTCTTTCTTCTTTCTACTCGATATTATCTACACAACTTTAACACCTTCCTTGAAAAAACAACTAAACCCTTCGTGTCTTTAATATTCTTGGTGTTTCTTTTTCTCAAGACCTTTCTTGAAAGGTTCGCATTACTTCTCTATCTAATCAAGCTTCTAAGCGGTTGGTTGTTCTGAGTTTTCTTAAGAATATCCTATGCAACTCCAGTTGCTTGCTTTTTATAAGGGTATTGTAGAATACTTCTCACACACCTGCAATGGTTCCTCTCAACTCTCCTGGAAAATGTTGTCTAAGACTTTTCTACTTATCAACTCTTCCACTCTCACTAATTCTCTCTAGTCTCATTCTACCATTCGAATTGTCGCGTCACTTTCTCTATATTAAATCCATTACAACGGAATCTTCTTTTCTGAACTCTCCCGTCGCATACTTTTACTGATAAGGACTTTTGCGACGCTCCTTTCTACAGTCTCATGCTTTCTCTTTTCAGCTCTCCGATCCCAAACTTAACCGCTGTGCTCAATCTTTCATCTGCTCAACTGGTAAAGTCTGAAACAAACTCCTTTCAACTACTTTTCCAATTTCCTTTCGCTTGGACTTAATAGTTTTCTCAACTTCGGTGGAAATTAGTAGTTCTCTGTCCTTTAGCCACCAGAATTATATATATATATATATATATATATATATATATATATATATATATATATATATATATATATATATATATATATATATATATATATATATATCAGCTAGACGCGCTACTCAATTAATGGTTGTGCGCAAACACAACTGCGCCACTCGAGATAAAGGTAGTGCGCAAGTGCGCTACTTCAGAAAAGGTTTCAATATTACAAGGTATATATCCTTACAAATATCAATGAAAGTTAAATAAAAATAATAATAAGAATAGTAACTAATAACAATAATAATAGCAATTACAATAAAAATAATAATAGGCTTACATATCGAAAAAAATTAAGATAATATATTTATAATATTTATAACAATAATAATAAAAAAATAGACTTACATATCGATAAAAACGAAAATACGATATTGTATCGATAAAAAAATGCGATGGCCAAACAGTAGACACAATTTTTTTCACGTATGGCCAAATCGAAGACACTTCAACCCGAAAAGAATAATGGTAGACAAAAAATGCCGAGAATTTGAACTTTAGCGAATTTAGGTCTAGTTTCGTCTAACTGGAGGAGAATCCTACAAAGAGGAGATTTGCATTTTAAACTAGTCGCGTCGACGGAAAAGTAATATACTCTCCATTTCCATATTCTCAAAATTTCCTGCCTTTCTTTCCTGCTTTAAAATCATACAAAATTTTCAATTTTAAAATAAAGTTTCACTTCCAAACGTTAATTAAATAAAATATCAAAAAAGGTTTCTAGTAGTTTTTAAGTGTGAAATATTTTTTAACTTTATATACCATTTAATACTCCTTCACTTCGAGGAATGATTATATAAACCAGAAATGAAAAAAATGAATTAGTTAAAAGAAACACCATAGTCAAAATATTGCTTTGTTACTTGATATTCAGCATATGAAAGACGTGGGGGAAGGGAAGGTAGCATTAAATCCGTTTTTGATAAAGGATTATTTTACAATATGAATGATATTTGTAATGTAATATTTAAATCAATAATATGTAGAATAATTTTATCATAAAATAAATAAAAGAAAGCTTAAATGAAATAAAAAAAGATTATTTTAAAGGTTAAATAGCGTACCCCTATACAACCCTTTCAGACGTTGATTTAATTAACAGTCATTAATATGATTATTTAAAGATAAATATATAGTTAAAATATTAAAATAATAATGGAAAAAAATCTTGAAATATATATGACTAAATAATAATTACTGAATATATGATAAATAATAGAGGAATAAAATAAACAAAAGCTGTAATTTAAACTTATAGTCTGAGTTTAACAATAACTGTAAGGAGTAAATAAATGGATAAAGAAGTGAAAGAATGGCAAGCCCTGTCATGCGAATTATTATGGTTGAAAAACTTTTTGACATTATATCTAATTTTATAATAAATACAAAAAAATTAAATAATTATTAACAAATCATTAGGAATCATTAGTCAATGAATCATTAATTGCATAGAGAATATTCTCTAGCAGTCTAGCTCCTCAAGGATTCCATAATTTCAGTAAATATAATTCTGTGTAATGTACCTGCAGTAAGAGCATCGGTTCTGCTTTTGGTGAATAATTGAAGCTAAACGATTTTTAACATCAAATTATCATCAAAAGAAAATTTTAACGAAGTCACTAGGCGAAATAAATCGAAAATAATTAGATATATATGTATAGTCATTTCAAATTAACTTTTAATTTGATTAAATAATAACTAGTTAGACTAAAAAGTTAGCGCTTCAATTTGATAACTTAAATAAAAAAAATGACCGCGAAAAATATTTTTGGAAACGCTTTTAAATATTTCAAAAGTAGTGTGAAATTGATATGATGCGATTCTGAAACCACGCGATTATTCCTGACGTCTGCGCAACTGTGCTAATGCGCTACTTTTTCGGCAGTAGCGCACTTAATTTTGCAAGTGCCCAACTCATTATATATATATATATATATATATATATATATATATATCAAAGGTTGGCATTCCGTAATTTAAATCCACAAATCGTATTCCGCTAATAACGGACTAACAAAACAATTGTGGAATAGCGATAGCGAAAATTTGAAAAAAGTTGTGGAATTGCATTTAGTTTAATTTAAAGTCCGCTATCGCAATCTTTCTAAAACCATTATGCATCTCTTGAAGAGGAAGTGGCTGTGCCAGAGAGAGAGAAGGAGGAGGAGGAGGAGTAGGAGGACAGCAATAACGTCTAATGACTATAACTTAGGTTAGGTTATATTATGTACTATAACTAACTTAAGTTAGGTTATATTATGTAATAAGCATGCATTACCAAATACTTTGTAATACATAAATTACAATAAAACATAAGTTCATAGTATATATATATATATATATATATATATATATATATATATATATATATATATATATATATATATATATATATATATATATATATATATATTTATTTATTTATTTCGCCATCACCCTTCCCACTTTCGTGGGGTGGTGCCCGCCTTAATTCCCTTACAAACATACCCATTCTTATCTTTCAACCCCTTTCACCACCGCCCTCCATCTCACTCTGTCCTCCGCAAGTCTTCTACCCTCTTCTAAACTCAAATTCCTTCCACCCAAAATCTCTCTAACTCCGTCCATCCATCTCCACTTTGGCCTTCCCCTCCCCCTACCACATTCCACCTCGGATCTAAGTACCTTGCCCACCATTCTGTCCTCATTCATTCTACACATATGTCCAAACCATTTTAGCACACCTTCCTCTGCTCTTGCAATTAAACCCCTCTTCCATTTACACATCTCTCTTATTCTGTCATTTCTAATCCTATCCATCCTTCTTAATTTACATATCGCTCTCAAACCTTTCATCTCAAAGACATTCAAACTTTTCCTCGCTCTAGCACTTAACATCCATGTTTCACATCCATACATTACAGAAGGTAAGCACATACATTCAAACATTCTTATCTTTATTTCTTTTGAAATTTTTCCTTTCTTCCATACTTCTCTTAGACCCCCCAACACTTTCATTCCCTCTACCACTCTATTCTTTATTTCTTTTTCCGTCCCACCCTTACCTTCCACCAACATTCCTATATATATATATATATATATATATATATATATATATATATATATATATATATATATATATATATATATATATATATATATATATATATATATATATATATATATATATATAACCAATGGTTATAAAACGGATTATATATAAAAAATATTAAAATATATCAATTAAATAAATATATAAATTGTAAGGTAATTTTATTGGAAATTGTGTTTTCAACTACTAACAAAGGGTTAGCGGACAAAAAAAAAAATTTATTAGCGATAGAATTAGTGGATTTGCGATTACGAACTGGAGAAGCAGAAAAAATTGCCGAATTTGGAATTGCGGAAAGCCCAACAAAGTTAGCGGAATTGCGAATTGCGGACAAACAAAAGAAATAGTGGGTACCCACCTCTGATATATATATATATATATATATATATATATATATATATATATATATATATATATATATATATATATATATATATATATATATATATATATATATATATATATATATATATATATATATAAGCTCACCCTGTTTTTCTTCGTCTTTTTATGTTTTTGGGTAAACTATGATGGCCGATGGGTATAATTTTCTGTATTGAAAGAATCCAGTTTGAAAGTTTATTCTATTTAAATTTGATTGTATCAACTATTTTATTAAACAGGTATGAAAAATAAAATCTTTAAAATATTTTAAACATCATTAACAAACTACGGCTGCTACGATACACCAAAATTCATTTTTTTTGAATGTGCAATCTTAAAAAACATAATTCTCTGAGGATTATGTTAACAGTACTGTTTTTCTCTGCGTTCAGAATAAAAATAACAAAAGTTCACAGACTGAGCGAAATTGAGCTCCACACTAATAAAATGGGATTTTTTCAAGTTTGCTTTAACGTATTATATTTTATAGTTTGGGGAAACTGCGAATACTGGAAAACGAAAGCGCACCAGAAGTGTGAAAGAGAGAAATTTATACGCCAACAGAGTCAAATACCTAACATTTATAAACAACTGTGTTTCATGGATATGAAATTTAAATGTCTAAATATAAAAAAAAAAAAATTTAATTTTTTTTTTTAAATTTAGCATTGTTGATTCATTACATTCCTTTTTCATATTGCAAGAAAAATATACGTGATGAGAAAAAATGTGGGTAATTTTCAGAGATTCAGCACACCAATATATATATATATATATATATATATATATATATATATATATATATATATATATATATATATATATATATATATATATATATAATAATAATAATAATATTAATAATTATAATATATATATGATTCGGCTGCCGACGAGAGAGGATGTGCTTGGAAACAGATGGGAAGAAGAAAAGTTAGAAACATCAAAAGGGAGTCAGAAGAGAAGAGAAGAGAAGAGAGGAGTAGAGAGGAGGAGATGAGAAAAGAAAAGATCGAGAAGAGAAGAGAAGGCTATTGGATATGGAGCTTCAAGATCTTCTCCCTGAAGTTGCAGTTTGTTTGTGTAATTATTCTTGAAAGAATGATACTGACCATAGGTTAAAAGAAAAAAATTTAATATTTCGTTATAATATTTCAGTATTTTTAATAGTAAATTAAAAGAAATTCAATAAAAAAATTAAAAAATTTGTGAAGCAACATATCTTTCGACGTATAGTACTTTCGACAATTATTGAAAAATTAAATATTAAAAGAAGAAGAAGAAGAAAAAAAAAGAATTTAGTTTGAAGTAACCTCTGGTCATTAATGAGCGATGATTTCGTCGCAGTCGAGTCAAGTGAAGAATAGTTCTTCGCGCATGGTTTTAAAGGCTGGGAACCTTTTCAACTAGGATTTCTTCCCATGTACGATTGCAGGAATGCAAAATCTCTGCAATCGACACTACCCTGCATCATGTGGGATAAAGTGCATTGCATAAAAAAAAAAAAAAAAAATATATATAATATATATATATATATATATATATATATATATATATATATATATATAATATATAATATATATATATATATATATATATATACTGCTAATAAGGATTCGAACCCTGACCTCTAAGATGGTAAGACATTGCGCTAACCACTACACCACTGATGGTACAAAAAGGAATCACGTTGGAACTTCTAATGAACAACCGCCATGGCTCCATCCCAAAGGACCCCTCCGACCACACCTGGGCGTAGGGTTAGCGGGTCAGTTCTATCCTCAGAAATCGCAGTTCAATAAGTATATATAAATACCACATAAACCGTGGGATAAAATTTGCAAATTATATACTGCTAATGAGGATTCGAACCCTAACCTCTAAGATGGTAAGACATTGCGCTAACCACTACACCACTGATGGTACAAAAAGGAATCACGTTGGAACTTCTAATGAACAACCGCTATGACTCCATCCCGAAGGACCCCTCCGATCACACCTGGGGGTAAGGTTAGCGGGTCAGTTCTATCCTCAGAAACCGCAGCTTAATAAGTATATATAAATACCACTTAAACCGTGGGATAAAATTTACAAATTTAATACTGCTAATGATGATTCGAACCCTGACCTCTAAGATGGAAAGACATTGCTCTAACCCTACGCCCGAGTGTGGTCGGAGGGGTCATTTGGGATGGAGTCATGGCGTTTGTTCATGAAAAGTTCCAACGTGATTTCTTATTGTACCATCAGTGGTGTAGTGGTTAGCGCAATGTCATACCATCTGAGAGGTCAGGGTTCGAATCCTCATTAGCAGTATATAATTTGTAAATTTCATCCCACGATAAATTTATGTGGTATTTATATATACTTATTGAGCTGCGGTTTCTGAGGAAAGAAGTGACCCGCTAACCCTACGCCCGAGTGTGTTCGGAGGTTTTTTTTTTGGGATGGATTCATGGCGGTTGTTCATGAGAAGTTCCAACGTGATTCCTTTTTGTACCATTAGTGGTGTAGTGGTTAGCGCAATGTCTTACCATCTTAGAGGTCAGGGTTCGAATCCTCATTAGCAGTATATAATTTGTAAATTTTATCTCACGGTATATATATATATATATATATATATATATATATATATATATATATATATATATATATATATATATATATATATATATATATATATATATATATATATATATATATATATATATATATATATATATAAACAGTTTAAATACCACTCGTCGGCAGAGTCCTTTTCCAGGAGGGAGCTTAAACAAAAGAGGGAAAGAAAGAAAACCCACTCAGACACGAACCTAACGTATATTAGTCAGGTGGCACAGGCGGAAGCCTTGAAGAGAAGAATATTAAATGCAGGAAAAAAAATAGATGATGGTAGAGAGTTCCACAGAACAGAGGTGACTGGAAAAGAGACACCACAACGGACAAGCTTTGGGTTTCCATCATCCACACAAAATTTGTGAGAAAGTAGGGCGCCCCTTTTGCAACGAGGACGACGCAATTTTGGAGGACCTGTCATTGTAGTACATTTAGAAAGGAGATAGTGCGCCAGCGTCACGTCTCAAAGATAGAGGGCCAAGAGAGTTTGAAAGTATATGACAGTTAATTAATCTTTTAGCCTTAGACTCAACCCTATCCAGAAGAAAGGAGGAAAAGGAGCCCCCTCAAATGTGAGAACAGTACTCCATACAAGGAAGAATAAGACCCTTATATAATTTGAGTAACTGCCCAGAAGAAAAAAATTCTCGCAACCTGAATAGTATTCCCAGCTTCGTAGAGGCCGCCTTAGCAACCATGGTGATATGTAGTTTCCAAGACAATTTATTGTTTATGTTTAGACCAAGAATGTTAATGTTATTTACAGGTGAGACGGGAGAGATATCAAAGAAGATCAGAAAGTTGGGAGGCGTTTTTGAGAGTGAGATGTGAAGAAGTTGAATTTTTGAAGAATTGAATTTCACAAGGTTGCAATGACCCCACCGGGAAATCCTATTCAGATCGACAAGAATAGAATTGGAAAGTTGAAAACGAGAAGCAACTCTAGAATCAAAAGAGGGAGCAGATTTGAAATGAGTAGAAGAATGGAGAGTTCAGTCATCAGCATAAGAATGAACAGTGGTAGAAGTGCAGTTGAGAATATCGTTAATGAAAAGTAAGAATAAAGTTGAAGATAAAACAAAACCCTCAGGAACACCAGTTAACAGAAAAAGAGGAAAAGTCACTCTATCTACAAGTGCCGAAATGGAACGATCTGAGAGAAAACTTGACAAGAATAAGCAAAGAAATGGAGGAAATCCAAATTAAGGAAGCTTGAAGAGCTGCGATGCATGCCATACCCGGTCAAAAACCTTGGATATGTCAAGCGCCACAACACAAGACTTCCCGAAGTCCCTAATGGCAAAAGAACATGATCAGTAAGATAGGAAAGTATGTCACCAGTTGACCTTGAGCATCGAAAGCCATACTGGTAATCTGTGAGGAGAAAATGAGACTCCAAATGATCCAGGAAATGAGAGTTGAGGAGTTTCAAAAATTTTAGACAGAACACAAGTGAGAGTTACCTTTTCTGGGGGATCGGTTGAACAAATGAGCACCAACATTGAGAAAAAGTATTCGTATTAAGGCATAGAGAGTAGAGCTGAAAGAATACAGGCGCCAATTCAGAAGCACACTCCCTCAGAACACGAGAGGGAATGTCATCCGGGCCACTGGCCTTCCTAACGTTCACAGATTTCAGGGTCCCATGCACCCGATCATGAGTAATTGCTGATAGAGACATGTGATACCTGAGTGGAGCAGGCGTTATAAAGTAATATAAAGTTTAAAAAAAAAAAACCTAAGCTAGTTTATAAAAATATTTTTTTGCAGACTTTTGTTATAGGCAAAAATTTGAGCGAAGAGTTCAACTTTATCAGAATGCAAAATATCAGTTGTGCCATCAAAAGATACTAGAGGAGTTAAAGTGGAAGAGTCAAAGTTAGAGTTTACATTTTGTGCAAATGCCAGAAAGAGTTTGAGGAAAAGGAAGAAGAAAAATTGTTGCATTTTCTACGGAGAAGAGAGTTGTTGGTGTTACTGAGAATAGATTTTACACGATTCCGGGATGAAATATAAGTTGCGTGACTTTTTGGAGTTTGAAGACGACGGTAATCAATGAAGGCAGCATCTCTGCTGCGAATAGCACGAGAACAAGTATAGTTAAACCAAAGTTTTTTGTGTTTTGTAGAAGATAAAGAATTGGAAATGTACGCCGCCAAGCCAGAAAGAATCACCTTGGTAATGCCTTCTGTACACTCCGAGGGACCCCTCCCACGAATCCAATAATTCTTCCACGGGAAATCAAAGAAGTACTAGCGCAAGTCTGACCAGCTTGCGGCACCGAAATGCCGCAAAAGTCTCCCCGCAATTCGCGGGGGTTTGCAGAAGACTTGAAGAAATAGAGATAAGGATATCGCCAGAGCGCAGAGATGGATAGAGTTTAACAGTGTAAAGAGAAGGAATAGAAGTTAGAAAAAGGTCTTAAATGTTGGGTTCATCTTCAAGGCGATCAGAGGGACGAGTAGGCAGCTCTACCTATTGTCGTTTTGGATAGCCAATTGGAAAGTACGTTCACCGGCTATTTCATGAGAGCTAGAAGAGAGCGATTGGCGGAAGTGAACATTAAAATCACCTAATATGATGATTTCCGAGAAAGGAAAAGGAAAGAGATTGTGCTTTATTTTGGGGTTTAAATAGTCAGTAGAATTCGGAGATAAGTAAACAGAACAAATGAATTTAGTCGTAGAATGGCAAGAGAGCCTAAGACACAAGGTGAAAAATTCGAAAGACTTCAAATATAATAGTGCCAGAACAAGCAACATTGTTACTCACATATGAATAATAACCGCCTTTTGCTGAAAAATGAGGAAAGAGACAGTAAGATGAAGCACAGTAGGATTGCTATCAGAACTTTCAAGCACTTGAGTTTCGGATACGAAAAAAGAGGTGATGTCTGGAAGAAGAGAGATGGGGTTCAACAAAGTGGAAATTGGATTGAAAACCGCGAATGTTGCAGTAGTTAAGGAGGGGAGGGGTGGGGGATAGACCGTGCACCAGGGCAAACCGGCTGCAAAGTTTTTGTAGCTTAAACTCTATATCCGGAGGCTATCATTTCCCAAGTGGTGATGGAGGTAAGAGATGGATGAGAGGCTATTATTATAGTCGCCCCTCGGAACTTCTCCGAGGCTACTTTTGAGAATGCTACAATTATTTAAAAAAAAAAAGAACATGTCTATGATAGTGTTTATTATGTGTGAAGGGAGAGCCTAATTAAAGTAGAAGAATGTGGAGATGAGCGTGAAAGGGAGAGTACCATTGGACATCGGAATGAAATGGGAAGTACCATTAACAGGCAATATCTAATAGGGGTAATCTCATCGCTTCGGGAGCGCTACTTCCCTCCCCCATATATATATATATATATATATATATATATATATATATATATATATATATATATATATATATATATATATATATATATATATATATATATATATATATATATATATATATATATATATATATATCCTCTAGTGAGGTTCTTAGAGTTCACTTTATATTGATTTATTATATGATTTCTTGTAGGGAATAGGATAATTTGTAATTAACACGACAGTGCCATGTTGGAAGAAAAGGGTCAGGTAAAGAAATAGTGAGGCAATAAATGCTGTGTTTGGCTGTTTTAAAACAATGCATATTAGTTGAAGGCCTAAAACGTATGAGGAGCGAGTAGTTCTATGACTTAGAGCCACGAATGAAGTATTGAAAGAGACCCTCATCCGAATAAGGAACATAAGTTATGATATCAAGGGAAAGAAATTATCATCATTGCCTTAAAATTAAAACTTAGGTTTATAAAATTAACTTAGTCGGTGCATAATTAACCTGTTAAATTTAAAATTAACTTTGCCTTTTTCACAGAGAAGTGAATATAAAATATAATTCAACTAATGTTGACAAATTGACTGTGCTATATAAAATTGTTTAAGAATTAAACCTTATAAATCGATCTCTTTAATAATACGTGTTAGTTGTACAATATCTTGCATATATATATATATATATATATATATATATATATATATATATATATATATATATATATATATATATATATATATATATATATATATATATATATATATATTATTCAAAAATGTATTTTAATTAAGCTAGAGTATTGTTATAAGTATATTTTCTCTGTTTCAGGGCTTATTCTGTCTTAGATTCGTCTCGAGTCTCTACTTTCCTCATATCAATTTTACTAATTGTCTATGGAAGCTTTAGGTGAGAAATTTTTTAATATATATATATATATATATATATATATATATATATATATATATATATATATATATATATATATATATATATATATATATATATATATATATATATATATATATATATATATATATATATAATTGAAAACTGATGTCTAACTATACAAATGAAGAATAAAAGTGCATCTTGTATGTTCGAATCTATTAATACATCCACTAAAACTTAGCCAGAGGAGGCTCATTTGGTAAATTACCAAAAATATTTAGAAATGGAAAAAGCTTGTTGTATTTTTTTTTTTTTTTTTTTTTTTGAGATGTTATTGTTGAGTAGAAAATTTTATTAGTGAAAAATTCAAAAAATGATCAAAGGTTAGGTGCTCCAAGAATGTTTTTAGTAGTATTTATTTGAAATTTAGTGTAAATGTCTACAGTGAAAGAAGTAATGAAGTGTGGAATTATAAGCGTAAGATTGGATAGATAATTATGATTTAACAGAGATGATAATTGATTAAAAGGGAAACAAAGAGTTATGGATACGATTAAAACACTGAGGTACACTACTAGTTATTAGATTTAAATAAGGAACTGTTGCTATCTACAATTGATATTGTAGAACGACAGGAAAAGATATCAGTGATAATTATAAATAACGAAGGAGAGAGAGAGAAGTTTGAAAACCAAAGCTGTGTGCCAGAATGTCTAAAGGTTTTGAAAAGTCTAGCGCTTAAGCAAAAAATTCTCCGAAATTTCAAAGAGCAGAACACCAAGAATCGTAGAATAAGGGAAGAAGATCACCATGTGGGCGTTCCTTACAAGAGTCATACTGGTGATCAGAGATAAGATTATAAAAATTAAGATATTTCTAAATCTTGGTATGAAAGGTAGATTCGAAAACTTAAGAAAGAACCAGAGGTTAAAATAATAGGACGATAGTTAGGGGGTTGAGAGGCGTCGTTTTTCGCCACAGATTTGAAGTACGTTTTTTTTTTTCCATTTCCAACAGGAATGAAAGGTTGAAGTGGAAAGACATGGACGAAACATCTACAGCAGGGTGCAAACTCGGAAACATAGGAGGGATACTGTTAGGGTCATATGGCATCTTGGTTTTAAGCTCAAAGAAAGGGAAAATAGCATCTTTAAAAGACAACAAACCTCTCCAGAATCATCTAAGGTGTAATTAGATGCAAAGAGTTCGGCTTTAGTAGAAGGTTAAAGTGGGAGGGAAAGAAGAACAAAAAGCCAAAAAGAGCTTTAGGTAGATGAACCAGAAAGGCCAAATGTTACATATTTTATGAATGAAAAAGTTTTTAATATCACAGAGAATTGATTTTACACAATTCTGGAAAGAAGTATAATTATGGGGATTCCAATCTTTAAAAAAAAAAAAAATTATTATTGAAACGCATGAGCTGAAAATTTAAGTATATAGCATTTTTCCCCGAAGTTCTAATTTGATTTCTGACGTTTTTCTGAGTCTATAACGGCTTCAAAGTTATTTGAACCCTTGGACCCTTGAACCCCCCCCCCTCCAACTGAAGCAGTAATCATTTCAAGGGCAGTGTCATAAATATATCTTAGCCATAGGTGGGGGTGTTTCCTGCAAAAGTCTTGAATTGGTAGAACAGGATACAGAGATAAGAAGGTAATCGGTGGGATTTTAGAAACAAGAGAACAAACAACGTTGTTGTAAACACTATAATAAGTTATTACATTAATTTTCCGTTGTTGCGACTCTGTCTGAAAATTGAGGATTAAAGATAGTCAGTATTAAGAAGCAGAGTAAGGTCTTCTGTCGGAAGGCTCAAGCTTTTAAATTTCATTTACGTAGAAATTAAGACCTCTATTATTGCAGAAATTTGAAAAGAAGAAAAGATCGTGCACCATAGCAGGCATTGCCATAAACAAGTTTTAGAAGTATCATTCCTATATCCGAGAGCCCCTCTTACACTTACTTTTAATTAAGTTCAGCGTTCGGTTTATTTCTCTCTATAATTATCAAAATAATTTACATACGATTATAAGTTTGATGGAGCTCCTAAAATTGAGTAGCTGAATCCATACTTCTCGATGAAGTCTTCCTAACCTAAATAAATTAAAAACTATATCTATCATTCGGCAGTGGAGTAATGTAGTAATTGTAGTTTCATGGAAGTTAAAGTTGTAAACAATATAATAAGTTATTACTGCTCAGAGGGTATAAATTAGCATTTCTATTTCAAAGCGCATACAAGATATATATATATATATATATATATATATATATATATATATATATATATATATATATATATATATATATATATATATATATATATATATATATATATATATATATATAAAAAATTTATACATTAAATTTCCTTTCTATGATCACTTAAGCATTAAATTAAAAAAGAATTTAAACATATTTTACAAAACCTATTTCCACAACTTAAAATTATTCCTATATTCGCAAATAATAATAAAATCAGCTCCATAAAAATCATAAAGACAGACTACTAGACTCCCTGCTCTCGCTGGTCGTAAATAAATACAACTGTGATGGCTGCTCAGCCATCTACGTTGGTGGTATTATGCGCCAACTCCACGTACGCAGCAGCTAGCATAGGGAGTATCACCGTGTCCTGGAAAGAATTTGACTAATCCTTCCCATTCTAACATTAAAAAAAATATCAACACCTGTTAAAATAAGTGCACAAACCAACCACTCATTAGATTTTAGTATTTTAGAATAATTTTACATAACCACTCTCAAAGCATCTTTAAATACCGACAGTAGTGCAATAGGAACTTTAATAATGTAATTTCACACTCCTTAAAAAATTTGACGTTATTTTAGTAAGATATTCCTTTTTTTTTTTTTTTTTTTTTTTTTTTTTTTTTTTTTTTTTTTTTTTTTTTTTTTAAACTAACAATTTGTTCCTACCATTAGTGCCCTTGTTTTAACGGTGTTTTTTATGTAAATAATTTTTTTTTCAAATATATTGTACATTATTTTCATTATTTATTCCGTTTGATTTTAAAAGTAATTTTATATTAATAACACTACGTTCTATTAGATCTTGAAAATGACTAAGTTTCATTCTCGAAAGAAGACGTCATAAAATATTCCATAGAGCTGTGATTCTTCTATTCCTGATAAAAAATAAAATTCCCCAAGCACAGCAGCCGTAATGATATATATATATATAATAATATATATATATATATATATATATATATATATATATATATATATATATATATATATATATATATATATATATATATATATATATATATATATATATATATATATATATATATATATATATATATATGAACCGACCGGGGCCCCGGCCAAAAATCAGGGAAAACCGGGGTTGCCGGCCGGGGTTAAAATGGCAAATTATACTTAATTTTTTTTGTTTTTTTTTAATTTTCAGCCGATTCTACTAAAACTTTCAGTTATATAGATTCTTTACCGGTAAGAAAAGTCCATTTCTAGCGTTTTTCCGAGTCTATTACGGCTAAAAGTTTTTTTTTTTTTTTTTTTTTTTTGAAATTTTACCCTTTTTTAATTGAATGGCGGGGCCAAACCACTTTTTAGAATGAGCTGAAAATTGGACTATTTATTCAAAATTAAATGGGATACAAAAGTCTCTAATAGACTTTTGTTCCCAGAGTTATAGGAAAAATGTTATAAGCCAAAAACTGACCAACTATAAAAAAAAAAAAAAAAAAAATTTTTTTTGAACTAAAAAAATCCACCTTTTCAGACAAATTTTAAAAAAAAAAAATACAACTATGACATTTCCTATTTTTGGTGTGTATAGAGGAGGGGTGGGGCTACAAATTCCTTTATGTACTTTATTCGATGACATTCGTTGGTTTTGAGATATAGCCTTCAAAAAGGTCCATTTTTGGCTAAATTTCAAAAATTCCCAAAGTTTGAGAGGCTATATCTCGCTTCAAACAAAGAGCATTTAAATATGCACTAAATAAATATTGTTGCCCTGCCCTCTTCTAAACAATATTCACAAATAAAAAAAAATAGTAGGTAGCGTTTTTTATAATTAATTTTTCCTCCAGAAGGGTACGATTTTTGAAAAAAAAATTTCAAGTGCTTATATAACTTTTTTCTAGACGTGATATCAAAAACCTATTCCCACCAATGCAAGAAATTGGGGCAAAGGTATTCAGCTAAATTTTCAGCTCATGTGGACCAGTGGTTTGATCCAGTTATTCATTTTTTTCAACTTTGGGTACAAATAACTTTCAAACCGTTATAGACTCAAAAAAATGCTCGAAATCAACTCAGAACTTCGTGAAAAAATTCACATACTTTGAAAAGTTCAGCTCAATCAGTCAAATAAAAAAAAAAAAAAAATTTCAAACAAAATATAAGAAAATTAAGATTTTTTTTTTTTTTTTTTTTTTTTTTTTTTTTTTTTTTTTTGTGTTTATCTTTGTGTTTTGATTTTAGATACTCCAAAAAGATTTGGTTGAAATTTTTTTTACTTGTAGCACCCGAAGGTTCTCTTCTAATTTTCTGACTGCAGATGTTAATATTTAGCTATTTCGAGCCTATCCTAACATTTAGCTATTTCGAGCCTATCCTGAAACATTGTAAAGTATTCAAATACTGCAGAAGCTGATCTTTTAGCCATATTGACTGAAAGTATAAACAAAATAATAAATTTTAAATAATGCAGCTAAATGATTCAAGTTTGATACATGGCAATAAAATAACAATGATATGTATAAATACAGTTTAAATTGATAATTTTATATCTTACATTTTTTCAAATTTTCCTTAGGGTCTTAAGTAAACCTGTTGAATCACTATTATGAATTAGAATATTTTTTCTTTTAATTTTTGTACTTTTTTTAAACTTTAAATATACCAAACTAATTTTTTGATTTTTTTTTTTTTTTGTAGAAAATGTATATAATCATTAATTTAAGTGAATGTTAGCTATTCTACTCCTTCCTTACAATTAAATAAACCTTATATCTAATTTTCTTAACCTTAAATTTCAGTGCTTTTGACCTCTTTACAAATTTTAGGAAACCCGGCCAGAACCCCGGCCCCGGCCAAATTCCAACCCCGGTCGGTCCCTATATATATATATATATATATATATATATATATATATATATATATATATATATATATATATATATATATATATATATATATATATATATATATATATATATATATATATTGGAACTAAGTATAGGAAATTGGGCAAAGTAAAAGTGCATTTATCAAATTTATAGTCATAAAAACTATAATCTCGTATTCGCTATAAATGTTAATTTATTATCTATGTACAGTAATAACTTATTTTAGTGTTTACAACTTTAACTTTCTAGAGACCTTCCACATAAATATGACATGCTTAAAAACGCAAAACTAAAACTATCGATTGTCCTTAATATTTTTTTTGTTCCCTTTCCTAGTGACCTTTCATTTAAGGTCACGTTGCCTTTTTGTCTACCAACCTTCTAAGAGGTTGGTTGTTCAGAAGCACCTTCGTAATTTCTTCTCGTTACCTCAGTTGCTTGCCATTATTAGAAGTGTTATTCTTCCCTGTATGTAGTACGCTTCATATCTGGGGTGAGTCCAGTCAAGAGTTTTCCGTCTTACCAACTCTTCTCTCTGCTTAATTCTCTCCAGTCTCTTTCTGCCCGTCGAATTGTTGCAAGACACTCTTTATTTCTACGACTACACTGTAAAAAAAAAGTCCGCTCTTATCCCGCTGTTGAAAAGCGGAAATTTCAGCGGAAATTTCCCGTCTATGTAAGACTGGAAAATGTCCTTTAATGTCCGCTTTAACATAGTGGCTTTCCGTTCAAAAAACTAGCTTGTTATTGGCATATATATATATATATATATATATATATATATATATATATATATATATATATATATATATATATATATATATATATATATATATATATATATATATATATATAATTGGGATAATTAAAAAACATTATAATTCACTTTATTTATATACTGCCTGTGTATATAATAATAATAATAATAATAATAATAGTAAATATAATATATATAGTAATTATTATAGTATAGTATTTATTATAGTAATTATTATACTATAATTAATTATAGTATATTATTATATAAGTAATTACAGTATATATATATATATATATATATATATATATATATATATATATATATATATATATATATATATATATATATATATATATATATATATATATATATATATATATTATGAATTGAGTTGCTTCTTTTAAGCTTAATTTTTATTACAAACAGGATAGCAAATACTATGTGCCATAGCATTTTAATTGGGTCACATCATGAAGCAAAAACCTAATGAAAAAAACAAAAAAAAACATGAAAATATATTAAATATAATTATATATATAATAAATAATATATATATATATATATATATATATATATATATATATATATATATATATATATATATATATATATATATATATATATATATATATATATATATATATATATATATATATATATATATATATATATATATATATATATATAATTTTTTTTTTTTTTAAATTAATTTTTTAATTAAAAATATAATAATACTTTTAAATAATAATAATAATAATAATAATAATAATAATAATAATAATAATAAAATAATAATTTAATTCTTAGATATAGCAAGGGAGTCCATTATATGGTTAAATTTAGAACTTCGATATTGAAGTTCAAAACTTTCGCTTAATAATATGGTGAAAAAAACCAAGAACTTGTCCAAAATAATGTGGATACGTTAAGTCAAGTATATAATACACACCTAATAAAATTATTACAACACGAAGCGAAGAACAATTTTGAATATACATCTTTCTCTCTTTGGGAAGGTAAATAATCATTTCTCCATCTTTAAGTGTGGCATAGGGACCTGGAAAAGGGTCGATTTCTGATGCCGAGACTAGTCTTTGGTCACCTTCAGAGAGATAATCTATGAGGGCATCTATACTAGAGATATCAATTCTGTGAAGTTTACGTATGATCGTCTTAGCAGCAGTCATCAGAGAATTAAAATTTGAGCCGAGCCTCAAGCCTATTTCATAGCAAAGCTGGAAAGCACAAAAAGTAAATAGATTAGTGATACTATTTTATTATTATTATGAAAATATTTAAGGGATCGAGGAATAAGTTAAAATGGTAAGAAATAGTGAGGGCTTAGAAGATTTCACAGGGTTATACCACGATGCTTTTGAGCGCTGAATAAAAGAAAAGTCTTAATGGAATTGTTTATTAGTAAGAGGTAGGTGGTGGTGGTGAGTATATTAACACAATGATGTAATTTCTGAATGCAAGAAGCAATTGGAACAAGTGTTGGAATTTAAGCATCTTGGGTACATTAAAAAAAATGGAATAATAGGTGTTGTGTTAGGAAATGTAACATTCTCTAGCTGATTTACATATCTAAAAATTAATAAAAAATAAATAAAATAAAATAATAATAATAATTAAATAAAATTTAATAATAATAATAAAATAAAATTAATTAAAAATTAAATAAAAATGAAGCAACTTACAATAGAATCTACCAAAAGATAATCTGGTAGTCGTCCTCCTCTGCTTGCAAGCGAAATCGAAGATCCTTTGTTATGAAAAGCGCCTTTTTTAGCTGAGTACATTGCCACAATTTTGAAGGTAAAGTCTACAAAGTAATATTAAAAATTAAAAACATAAAAGTAGTATATACAAATACAATTTACAATTCTAGTAAATGATTGCATGGCTGCCATAATTACGTAATATTTTAGCAGATATTTTACCTTTACATTATTATATTTTGTGAATAAGATAAAAAATATTACTGCGAGATGCATTTACTTTCTTAATTTTTGAGTTTAATAATAGTATATTACATTAAGTGATATAAAGCTGTGGTTGTTAAAATTACTTGTTCTAGATTTTACATGATACTTATTTCATCATAACTGTTAATCAATAATACATGCAGCAAGTGGCGTAGAAAAGGAGAAATTCTATTTCAAATGATCTCACATTAAATGTTAAAATGTTTAGAATAACGTAAAAAATACCTGCAGAAGATTGTATGCTCCATCAACAGATGTAGTTTCACATACAAATACTTTTCCTTCTTTACGAGTAACTTGTTTTCTTCTTCTATCTGCAAGATGAGATATAACCCACTTAAGAGGTCCTGTCCTCTTATAACTTGCTTTAACTCCTTCATCCTGATGTACATTTGGGTATGCAGTGAGAATAGCTTTCTCCAGCGCTTTATAGCCCCATTTTTGTTCAGCTCTGTTTTTTGAACCCAGGTAATTGTTTTGGCTGAAAAAACAAGTATTAACGATACAGCTTTTGAAAATCACATTGAATAATTATTACTTTCCCCTTATATATATATATATATATATATATATATATATATATATATATATATATATATATATATATATATATATATATATATATATATATATATATATATATATATATATACATATGCCAACAGTTCACACATTATCCTTCACTCTGCCACTCACCTCTTACTTCTCACTTCTTTCATTTCTTGTTTCCTTAAGAAACTTTCTGCTTTTTTTTATTTTTGTTTTTCTTATAAACATCTCTGCTTCGTTTACCTTCCACTCTCGAATATACATATTTACTAGATTTTTTCCTTTCTTTGTAATCTTTCAATTATCTTTCTTTCCCATCTCACTTGCTTTTCCAGTTTTCTCCCGCCCTGCGCATTTTTTCTCGCGTCTATTTTTAAATCGTCATTCCACCATTTTCTTTTTTTTTTTTTTTTTTTTTTTTTTTTTTTTTTTGTGTGTCTATTTGTGAATCTGCAGACTTCTCACTATTTAAAATACCACCCTTCGCTTTAGACCAATTCCATTCAACATCACTCTTCTCTAATACTTTCACATATTTTAATCTTCATTGTGGGTCAGTTATTTTTTCATTCTTTATTCTATCAAAGTTTCTCCTTCCTTCTTTCTTTGACATCTCTGTACCTTTTAATTTCACCTTCAATGGAACTATTTGACAAGCAAATATTCCTTTTTCTACACCTATCGCTACTATAACATTCCTCACAAATTTCAACATGTTTCTCCTAACGTAACCCAAATTTATTTGGATCAACACATCCATGTTCTCCCTGTTTATCATTCAGGTATACTTATTAACTGGCTTGTGCGTAAAATAGTTGTAGTGATGATGATGATGATAATAATAGTAGTAATAATAACAATATAATTACATTTTCTAAAATAATAATGAAAAAAGAAAATCGGGTAACTTTCAGTGAGTAATTGTTAGTACTTACTTCAAATATACTGATAATTCAGAAACAAAGAGTTTTCTATAGTAATGAATCCGGCTTTGTGTCGCTTTACCTTGAAGATAATCTGCCAATGCTGGAGAAAAAGTTGGTAAAGAAAATTGGATCTGAAATTGTGATAATCAATTTTGATTTTCAAATTTATACGTTTTTAATAACAAAAATCAATATTACGGAGGTAAAAAATGTCAAAAGTATTTAAATAAAATTTGAGTTGGGATCTAACAATCTGCAGGGCAATTCAGAACGAATCCTACACTAATTTTTCTATATAGGAGGTACAAATCTTGAAGAAGGAATAATTATAAATTGTTTTCCATCATGGGAAAATGATATTAAAGGATATTTTTCAGGTAAATTACCAAGTTCTAATAACTCTTGGGTATGCTCAATTGAAATTATTTCATAAGACCGAAAGATTATCAATGCAACAAATAATCCTTTTGATATGAAAATAAATATTGTAGTTACTTAGTGTAATTAAGTTAATCATACCAAAAAATAGGCTTGTTATCAGCATCTCCAATAATAATAAAATTTCCAAAAAGTGTGACCCATCCAATTGATTTTCTTTAACATTATAACATCGCCATCAATAGTAGACTTTTTGTAAATCGGAGCAGAATTAATTTCAACAGATGTATCATTGCCATGAAATGAAGAACGAGTCATATCAATCATAAATGTATCAAACACAGAGAGAGGTAAATTTTTAAAATTATAGAAACGTTTTCTTTTGGCAACATAGTGTTTTGCTTCGAATCTAATGCATGAACTCCTGGACCATGAGACAGTAACTGGTTAGCTAGGTGAACAAGCATGTGCATTTTTGGTGTAATTGGTTCGTTTGGGTATATTTCAGAAAATGTGCGGATGTACTGAGCAATTAAATTAGAAACATGTTGAATAGCATAATAGTTTACGTTTTGTGACCAAATAATTTTTACAATTGCTACTAACATTCTAAAACATTTAAAAAAATTGTTATCTTCTATCAGTCGTAGCCAAAATGGTAAATGAATAGCCAATGTCAACACGGATTTTGAAGTAGATTTAACTTTAAAGTCTGCACTTGTAAATGGCTTTGGTAACTCGGACGATTTAATGTTTTTACAGAATTCGAATTTCTTAATAGATTTATTCAAAGCTTCCCGATTTAGTATTCCTTGAGATGAAAGAGTTGAAAGAAGAAGTTGAATATTGTTTGGGAGAAGTCCTTCTAGAAGAACGTGCATGGGATCAAAGAGAGAATCTAATACCGGAGAAAAATAAATTACATCAGAAAGAGGACTTTTACGGTTAATGCCCCAGAGTTGTGATTTCTCTTTCCATTGCACTTTATCATTCAAAAAAAAAAAAAAAAATTCAATTTAAGCCCATTCTCTCACTGTGCTCTTTTGGCATTCTCATCTTACACATATTATGTTTTACAAGTGATTTGTATTTACTTTTGTTTTCGTCACACAACATACAATTTTTTTTCACCAAAGGGCTAAAACTCTGTTTAAAACCTAATATTTGATGCAAGGCCAAGGCATCTCCGTGCAAAGAGTACAAGTGTATATAATATCTTTCTCCATTCACAACGATTCCATTTTGTAAACAATTAAAATCATCAATTAAGTCTTCAAGAAAAAGACATAGGTTTTCATGCTCTTTCAGTGAATTGGCATTTGCAACCCCAAGTAAAAAAATGGAAGAGAGTTTGGATCTTAATTCTACAGAAATATTAAAAATCGTTGCATAAACAAGGCAAATTTTGTGTATTCCCCTATTTTTGCCCAAAGGATTCACTAATTCTATATCATCAACATAAAGACCCAAAAGTAAATTATTCTTTAGCTTACTTTTCACAGCTGGGTGATGCAAGAACCTATTGCCATGAATTATATCTCTCATTATACCGTCATTACACTTAGGATCTATTTTCTTTGCACAACATTCCTTAATTGAATTATTCCTTAAAATAACTCTTATTAAATTTGGAAGTGAAAGTGTATAAGCTTTTGAATCGCTTAATTTTATTTCTTTTCGGGTGCACATGATTCCCTTATCTTTATAATAATTTTTTCTATTATATTTATTTCCTATATAATTAAGATCAATGTCGCAAACGTCACTGAATGCTTTTACCACTTTGTCTATGGCTATTTGGCTGCATTTGTGTAATCCTTCCAACTCTAAACATAAATCGCTAACAACTTCGTTTGCATCAATTACTACTTTAGAAATATCTTTTTCCTCACATATTTCAGAAATGCTTTGTTCAATGGGTTCATCAAAGTTATTTGCAATTTCGTCATGGGAAGGAAATCCCCAACACATATGAGTTCGCAATTCATGGATACTATAAGCAAGTTTTGCACACTTGTTACATTGTAATGAATGTTTAATATATGATTTCTTTACATGAGTTTCTAAATTAGAAATACTATTTACATGAAAATTACAAGATGCACAAGTATACTTTGAAACTCCCACCTGGTGATAGTTACTTGCTTGCGTAGAAATTGAATTAGTAGATTCATTTACAATATCATTTAATAGGTTTTCAGAAGATGCCTTATCTGCAGACATATCACTATATTCACTAGTAAGAGATGCATCAAACTGAGGATTGGGATTTACTTCAACACCTGCAAATTATTAAAAGAAAAATCAAGAAATCTGATTTCTATTTAGTTGGTTAAAAAACAAAAAGGTTTCAATCAAACAAACCTTCACATCAAAGATTATCTGCCTAACAACTAAAGCCACCTGTTCTCAATAAAAACTATTGGGAAATATTTTTCCTTTCATATGTACTGGGCATAACTATGTTCTTAAAATATGATATGCATGAAATTAAATATCTAAGTATGTTGAAGAAACTAAATTAGACACTAACATATAAGAAAGCCTGAAGGTTATAACTTATAACCCCTTTCTGCATGACTTAGAAAAAATACTTGGTTGATGAGTGACAGATGGAATTCAAAATCATGTTGAATATATCAATGATATATATATATATATATATATATATATATATATATATATATATATATATATATATATATATATATATATATATATATATATATATATATATATATATATATATATATATATATATATAAGGTACCTGATTGTAAGTTGCTCAGAAAAGAATTTTGATTATGAAAGGAATGGGAATGGCTAAAATAAGTTGATATTTCTTTGATGATCTTTATAATTTTCATTTTGAAAATTCAAAATTAGTTAGGCTATAAATGAAGTTCTTATACTCATATTCATATTATTGTAGTATCTCTGTAGGGTTACTATTTGAAATTTCAATACTTAAGTTTAAAAATATTTCTGAGAATTAATATCTTCTAAACCAGGGGTGGGGACTGGAGAACCTGTGACCTTCTGCAACATTAAGTATGGGCTTCTAAATGAATTCTAAGTTTCCATAAATATTTTTTCTTTATTTCTTTTAAAATGCATTTCAAAAATCCAATAGGCCTACTATTTGCATACTCACTTTAGATTGAACCTTTAAAAAATATCAGATATTTTGACTTTATTCATCAATGTTCCAATATCTTAAAAGAGAAAACAGCAGGTTCATTGATGATTGGGAAATGCATCTTGTTTCTGCTCAAGATATAGTCAGAAAATATTGAAAAATATTAATAATATATATATATATATATATATATATATATATATATATATATATATATATATATATATATATATATATATATATATATATATATATATATATATATATATATATATATATATATATATATATATATATATATATATATATATATATATATATATATATATATGGCTTTTCGTCTTATCAACTTTCCTGTTCTCACTAATTCTCTCCACTCTCTTTCTGCCCATCAAATTGTTCTTCACTCTCTCTATACTATCATTATTACAATGGACACTGTTCTTCTGAACTCTCCCATCGCATACCTCCTCCATTAACAAGAGCTCGTGCGACATGTCTTTCTACAGTCTCATCCTTTATCTGTCCAACTCTCCGAGCCTAGACTTAACCGCTATGCTCAATCTTACATGTACTCAACTGGTAAAGTTTGGAACCTACTCCCTTTATCTGTTTTCCCAACTTCCTCTGACTTGCACACTTTCAAACACTGTGTATTGGGTCATGTCGGCCAATCTTGACCAGAATCTGACTTTGCTCACTGGAGGATGGATACCATATATATATATATATATATATATATATATATATATATATATATATATATATATATATATATATATATATATATATATATATATATATATATATATATATATATATATATATTAAGGTGGACCGGATAGTAATTTTTTACTATCTGCGGATGCGGTTGCGAATATTCAATTGCGGATATCCGCAGATGCGGATAGTTTAATTTTTTAAGAGTTTTTGCCATAGATTCTTGGAATTTTAAATATAATATCCAGAATCTTTGTTACCAGGGTGTGGGACGGGGACCCAACTCTTGAACACCCCACCAACTTCTTTCCCCAACCTCCACCAATTTGGAAAAAGGTATATATATATATATATATATATATATATATATATATATATATATATATATATATATATATATATATATATATATATATATATATATATATATATATATATATATATATATATATATATATATATATATATATATATATATATATATATATATATATAGCCAGTAATTCAATATTACCTTCACACTTCACAGTTTCACATATTCCATTTGAAGTTAATAATTGGTAAGTTATTTTTTAGAAATAAAAGCTTTTGGGCTCTTTCAGGTGAAAGTTTGGTTACTTTTCGTCGTAAATGAGGCCTGCTCCACTGAAAAGACGCTCACTAGCAACACTAGTTGAAGGACATGCTAAATAAGTCCTTGCCAGCTCAGCAAGAAAAGGGAAACTTTTGCAATTATCTCTCCACCAAACCAGTTGGTCTTTATCTGCCTCCAAACGTGGGAGTTTCAGATAATTTTCAATAATCGATATTGTATCCTTTGACACTTCTGACTGTGATTCTTCATCTCTGCTGGAAGCTAGAAGATCTTTCATTGATTTAGCAATGCTTAAGCTAACAGATTTTGTTTCTTTTGTATCTGAGAGCTTTTGCTTTTTCTTGAAAAAGGCGTTATTTTAGCTGTTTCTATCATCTCATCGCATAAGCATCCTAATTTGATTTTAACATTCTGAGAAACAAGTGGTTTAAAAAATTTTTGTTTTGTACCTAGGATCTAAAAAGGTTGCAATTGTATAAGCATCATCATTTTCCAGGTTTTCAAATCTGTCGTTCATCTCCTTCATTAATGTTTCAGTCATCCTTGAAACTCCCTTAGACTTAATAACATTTGTTAACACAACTTTCAATGTTGAAACAAGTGGTATCACATCTGACAAACATGATTCAGCTGAACTTATAGTCTTTGTTAATTCTTCAAAAGGCTTAAGGATATTAATACAATTATTTAAAATGTCATTTTCGTCAGCTGTTAGAGGCTTTATTTTTGTGCTGCTTGAAGCATAAAGGCAAATGGCCTCATTAATTTCGCTCATCCTCTCAAGCATATGCAAACTACTATTCCAGCGTGTTTGAATATTTTGCATGACAGAAAGTGGACGAACATTTAATCTTGTTTGTAATTTCTTCAGCTCATCTTGGGCTACAACGGTGTGATTGAAATGCGTGTCAATTAACCTACATTTGGTTATTAAATCGGATACACATTTTTGACTCATAATGGAATTTTTAACTACTATCTGAGTTTGGTGTGCAAAGCAATCTACATTTTTCACTCTTTTATTTTTTTACTATCCCTAAATGCGGATGCGGTTGCGGATATCCGCGGATGCGGATATTGGAAAATGATGCGGATATCCGGTCCATATATATATATATATATATATATATATATATATATATATATATATATATATATATATATATATATATATATATATATATATATATATATAACTACCAGCAATTACTGCTAATACATGTGGCATGCTGTATTGATCAGCATTGCTGAGTATCTGTTAGTAACCTATATAAATTGAAAATAAACCTAGATATAACCCATATGGATTATTGTTGCCATAAACCTACCCAAAAAATGAATGGATTTTTCAAAAATGCTAATCAGATAAAAAAAAAATTTATTTGTGATGTGTGTTAAGGCCTAACAAAATTCACACTTTTTTTTTTTTTTTTTTTCCAGAAAACAGGTTATTAGCATTTACCTTCTAAAAAGCAAAAGTAAAAAAAAAATTGTTTTATCTCACCCCCCCCCAATAATAATAATAATAATAAATAAATAAATAGGCCACTGTGAAATTGCTTAAAGTTTGTATCATTAACATTGAATATTGTCAGCTAAGCTTGCATTCATTTAGTTAGATATATATATATATATATATATATATATATATATATATATATATATATATATATATATATATATATATATATATATATATATATATATATATATATATATATATATATATATATATATATATATTCTAACTAAATGAATGCAAGATTAGATTTATAATATTCAATGTTAATGATATAAATACTTTTAACAACTTCGGACATGCCTACTTATTTATATACTTTTTTTTGGGTGGGAGGAGGTGAGGTAAAACAAATTTGTTTAGGACTTTTGCTTTTTAGGGGATAAATAGTAATAATGTTTTTTTTTTTTTTTTTTTAAATTTAGCATGAATTCTCATAGGCCTTTACACACAGATCACAAATGATAACTTTTTTTTATCTGCTCAGCATTATTGAAAAAATCCATCCAAGTTTTGGGTAGGTTTATCCAATATGGGTTATATCTAGGTTTATATCAATTTATATAGGTTACTAACAGATACTCAGAAATGCTGATCCATACAGCAAGCCACAGGTATTAGTAGTAATTGCTGGTAGAATTCTTTTAGAAGGAAACAATGTTGCAGTGGGCCACATGTTCTCCACCTCTGGCCAAGCCTATGCCTATAGATGGGTTGGGAGAGTCTTGATTTACAATTATGGCTTTTTACTGCCCTTGTGTTTACCTTGATAGGGCAGTCTTAATACTAGTAAGTCCATGTGGCTTGTTACTATCCCTTATTTGCCCATTATTTCCTTGTATAACAATTGGGTTTGAATTCTCAGCATCGGCTTCTAATCGATATTAATCTAGTTTTACAGACTATTCAATAAAGCAACAAGTCCACCATAAAACTACCAAAATATATTTTAATGGGTGAACTATAGGAAAATTTTTGGTATATATATATATATATATATATATATATATATATATATATATATATATATATATATATATATATATATATATATATATATATATATATATATATATATATATATAATAATATTGAAATTTATTTTTTTTGAAAATAGTTTTTATAAAAATATGAAAAAGAAATAAATCAAGTAATGAATGAAGTGGAAATTAAAAAATAACCAAAATATTAGACAGTAAAATTTGGAGTTGCTCTAAGGTTGGAGTAAAGAAATGAGTAGAGTTTACTACAAAAACTTGTTACATATTACATTAATTAACAATTAAAAATTAATTTACAATAATTCTTAAATATAATTAAAATTATTTTAATAAAAAACTTAATTTTAGAATTTACCATTCAAAATCTTATTTTCTTGTATTTTCTATTGAAGTTAAAATGAAGGGTTAAGCATTTTCAAACACGGTTGCGGTGCGGAAAAAATAAGTGCGGTGCGGTGCGCAAAGAAAATTAATTGCTGGTGCGGGCCCTGCGCACCGCACCGAATAATTGTATCCTTTCAATAATCAGTATATATATTATATATATATATATATATATATATATATATATATATATATATATATATATATATATATATATATATATATATATATATATATATATATATATATATATGCTGCAGTATATTAGTCTTGGCAGACAAATTGCGTAATATTTTTATTTTTTTTATTCATTACTTTAAGACAGATTCTATATATACATATATTTCCAGACTTTAGGAAGATTGTGGGATGGCAGATTTCTAATTTTGAGAGGTTTGGATAAAATTACAATTCCGAATTTCGGATAATGGGTTTGATTGGTTCATCTGGATTTAATCAGTATCCTAATACCACACTTCATTTTGCTATATTTAAGTTTATTTAAGACATCTTAAAATATTTTTTTAATTCTTTCCGATTTTTATGAAATTTGCACGGTACATATATTTTAACCCGTTGAGAAAAGTTTACTTAAGACGTTTTTCTGTATCTCTAACGGTTTGATTTATTTCCAGAAATTTTACTCATGAAAAAATTGGATAGTGGGGAAAAACCACTGGTCCACATAGCTTGAAAATTGAACTGTGTATTCACAGTTCTATTAACTAAAAATAGTAGGTAAAGTTTATTGATATATGCTTTAGGGAAAAAAATTAAATGTCCTTTTCTGTCCAACTGAAGTAAAAATTTTGGAAAAAATACCTTTCCAGATAAAAATAAAATAATTTAAAAAATCAATATTACAATTTTTTTTCATTTTCGGCAGTTGTTTAGAGGAGGTACAAAACTACAACTTTATACTTCATTCAACGCTATTTGTCTTTTGATTTTTGCCTTCAAATTTTGAAAATTTAATATTTTGCGGTGCGGTGTCTGGGAAATTCCGTAATATTTGAAGGTTTAAGCATTTTCAACTCCGCATGTAGAACTGGGACATGACCACAATAGGTACATAGGCTTCCACCATCACCAATCTCATATTCAATGCAACAGCAGACACCCTCATAGCACCTACCCCTTTCAATTCCTCTTCTATCTTTCATATTATATATATATATATATATATATATATATATATATATATATATATATATATATATATATATATATATATATATATATATATATATATATATATATATGGGCACCATTATGGGGGCAAGGTAGGGCCATGGCCCCCCTCCCTAGATTTTCGACCTCACAAGAACCTTCCACAATAGTTTTTTTTTAAAGATGACACGGTTATATATATATATATATATATATATATATATATATATATATATATATATATATATATATATATATATATATATATATATATATATATATATATATATATATATATATATATATATATATATATGGTCTTTTTTAACTTTAGAAACATTGTGGCTGAAAATGTAGGGGAGGGCCATGCCTACCCTTTATGAATTGCTAGATCTGTACAATTCTTGACTTAAGATATTTGTGGCTGAAAATGAATGGCTATATCTGTAGAAATCTTGGCTAGCATGTTCTAAAATATTAAAAGCAGGGTTGGCAAAAACCCGGGTTTTTTCCAAAAAAAAAAAACCAGCCCGGGTGGGTTTTTGCCAAAAACCCGGGGAATTGATGGGTTTTCTGGGTTTTTGGTAAAAAAAAAAGTGTTGTACCATAGAACACTTTCTATTTCATTTCCAATTACTGTAGACACATGCAGCTTGTGTGTGTTTACAGTAATGTAAAAATGTTTATTTATCCCTTTTTAAAAAAATCAAATGTTTTAAGAATATTTTTTATATTTTCAGGTATTTCTAAATTTCTAATGAAAAATTATTAAATTATAGCATTCAATTAACAGAACTTTAAGGTGGAAAAGCTTCTCTATCTTAAATCATGAATAGGGTGAGAGGTTGAAAGACCTGGCTTGGGGAGAGTTTGAGAGTGTAAATGTTCTAGAAAATGGAAAGACTGTGAAGAAGAGAAAATGCAACCATTGCAGTAATCTGGTGAGCAACAAAATTGAAAGAATAAGAGCCCATCTTGGGAAAGTGTGATCAATATAAACTTATTGGCCAAGGTGAAGGTTAGCAGTGATGATGGTGATGTTGAAATGGCAACTGGATTTTCACCAGCTCCAGCTGTGCCTGTGGGCCAAAGTAGATCGCCAACACCTTATTGATCGATCTAGATCACGATCACCTGTACCTGTAGAACCAAGATCAGTCAGTCCAGCAACTAGTATTAGAACACCCACACCGACTCCAAGTCCAAGTGGACCAAGTGCTACATCAATGCTGGGGACTATTGTGACCAAGCAAGTGAAGATAGACAGTTTTGTGATCTCAACGCCACTTAATTGATCTCAATCGTTCTCAACTTATGGCCTTATACATAACAAATTGATAAACAAATTAGGCAATGAAAAGGCAAAAAAATTAGTTAAATGTTACAGAATGTTGAAATCCAAGGATGAACATGTTTGGTGAATTGTGATTTTCATATTGTGTTTGATACTAAATTTGTCTTTATTCTTAAACTCAGGTAGCCTACTTAGTAATTAAAGTATTAAAGCATTAAACTGCATAAAAATAAGTTTGCAGGTTTTATTTATCCTTCCCTTTGTGTGTGTCAAGACTTCAAGAGACAGAAATTCACTTATTTTTGTTATTAATATCAGCTAAATCAAGTAGCAAAAACCCGCTTCACGGCAAAGTGAGTTTTTGGTTCCCAAAAACCCAGCCCAGTGGGTTTTACCCGGGTTACCCGGGCAGTGGGCTTTTCCAACCCTGATTAAAAGGACTGTTTTGTTGATTGTCTCTTTTATTTAGACCTTCTAATCAAATATTCTTCAAACTAAAGTAATAATTTTGTATGAGATTCATTGTCACATGGAAAAAAAATTTTAAATATTTAAAAAATCAATAAAAGGGAAAAGTAATGCTTAGTCAGTTTTTAATTATAGGAATTTTTAAAATACTTAAGAATATGGACAAGTTCTGATGAGAGTTGCACTATTTATACCATCTTTCATCTCTGAGTATAAGATTTTCAGAACACAATATAACATCTACCTTTCTTTGCATTTTACACCCAGTTAGAATTAAAAATAAAACTTTTCGTAAATTATGAAATATTTATAAATATTGGGCTTATGTGTGGATTATCATTTTCTAGTATTATAAACTTTGAATACATTATACTATAAGCCTATAAGGTAATATATATATATATATATATATATATATATATATATATATATATATATATATATATATATATATATATATATATATATATATATATATATATATATATATATATATAAGC
>SEYY01001043.1:137627-140127 GCA_009176605.1 Armadillidium nasatum
ACGCTAGATTTTTCCTCAAATCAGGTAAAATTTGGTAGGACTCTAACCATTACCAATCAAAGGAGATATTAAAATAACATTTTTCATCTATCTTGAAAACTAAAAGATATTGGGTTTCATTTTCAAAATCATCTTGAAAACTAAAAGATATTGGGCTTAATTTTCAAAATCATCTTGAAAACTAAAAGATATTGGGTTTCATTTTCAAAATCATCTTGAAAACTAAAGATATTGGGTTTCATTTTCAAAATCATCTTGAAAACTAAAAGATATTGGGCTTCATTTTCAAAATCATCTTGAAAACTAAAAGATATTGAGCTTCATTTTCAAAATCATCTTGAAAACTAAAAGATTTGGGCTTCATTTTCAAAATCATCTTGAAAACTAAAAGATGTTGGGTTTCATTTTCAAAATCATCTTGAAAACTAAAAGATATTGGGCTTCATTTTCAAAAGCATCTTGAAAACTAAAAGATATTGAGTTTCATTTTCAAAATCATCTTGAAAACTAAAGACATTGGGTTTCATTTTCAAAATCATCTTGAAAACTAAAAGATATTGGGTTTCATTTTCAAAATCATCTTGAAAACTAAAAGATAATGAGTTTCATTTTCAAAATCATCTTCAAAACTAAAGATATTGAGTTTCATTTTCAAAATCATCTTGAAAACTAAAAGATATTGGGCTTCATTTTCAAAATCATCTTGAAAACTAAAAGATATTGGGCTTCATTTTCAAAATCATCTTGAAAACTAAAAGATATTGGGCTTCATTTTCAAAAGCATCTTGAAAACTAAAAGATATTGGGCTTCATTTTCAAAATCATCGCTCAAATGTAAATCAAGTACACTACAAGATATATATATATATATATATATATATATATATATATATATATATATATATATATATATATATATATATATATATATATATATATATATATATATATATATATATATATATATATATATATATATATATATATATATATATATATATATATATATATATATATAAGATTAAAATTTATAATTGATAGAAAGGAAGATCTTGTCGAAGTGAATGGTAAGTTAAAGAATGTGATTATTTAGTGTCTTAAATCAGCTTCGCATAAGCCTTTTGGTACGACGAATATGCATTATTTATTGTCGTTACCTGAATGTGGTCAAACCTAATGTCAAATATTTTCTCTCTCACGCTCTCACTCTCTTTCCTAATTTCTTTCTCTCTCTTTTATATCTTTCAATTTCTATATTAATATCCTATTCATGTGGTCAAACCTAATGTCAAATATTCTCTCTTTGACGCTCTCTCTCTCTCTCTCTCTCTCTTATATCTTTCAATTTCTATATTAATTTCCTATTCATGACATTATTTTTTTCACGATTTTCATTTATCAAATATATTTACATTTAAACAAATGATTTAATTATATTTCACCCTATAACTTTAGAATATATGTGTACTAAAATAGGTTAAAAAGTTGATCCCATTTCTTTCAAAGAACGAACCTAACCCAACTAACAAGGAACTGTGTCCACCGAAACAGGTAAACAAAACAAACCATGGAATAAGTTTTACAAAATTATTAATTATTATTAGTTTTACAAAATTATTAATTAATTATTTTTACAAAATTATTAATTATAATTATTATTAATAATAAGTTTTACAAAATTATTATTATAATTATTATTAATTAGTTTTACAAAATTATTAATTATAATTATTATTAATTATTGTTTTGCAAAATTATTATTTATTATATGTTTTACAAAATTAATAATTATTATTAATTATTATAAGTTTTATAAAATTATTAATTATTAATTAATATAAGTTTAACAAAATTATTAATTATTATAAATACTAATAATTCGTATAAGTTTTACAGAATTTTTAATTATTATAATTTTTTTAATAATTCATGTTTTACAAAATTATTAATTATTATAATTATTATTAATCATTATAAGTTCTACAAAATTATTAATTATTATAATTATTATTAATTATTGTTTTACCAAATTATTAATATAATTTTTAATAATTATTATAAATTTTACAAAATTATTATTATAATTTTTAATAATTATTGTTTTACAAAATTATTAATTATAATTATAATAAATTTTTAAAAATTATTATTATAATTATTAGTAATTATAATAAGTTTTACAAATTTTTAATGCCATAAAATTACAAAAACGGATACAAATTCTTTAAAAAAATAAATAATAAAAATAATTATAATATCTAATTATGCAATTATAAAAACTATAACTTTATAAATGTCATTGACAACTGAGTAACAATAAATAAAGAAAAATGAAATATTAAAAATTTTTATTTCATTTTTTATTATTATTATTATTATTATTATTATTATTATTCAACTGTTGTTCAATTTCTTTTTTTCAATAATTGTTCAATAACCTTTTAGATTTATCTTATTTATATATTTTTATTTGTTTATTTTATTTAATTCTCTTCTTCCT
>SEYY01001043.1:142627-145127 GCA_009176605.1 Armadillidium nasatum
CAGAGCATTTTACCCATATTGTGACCGATTTCAAAAAAAGCTTCGAAATGAAAGCGTGTTGTAATTGAACAATTTTTTTAATTAGTATTTAAGCTGCTTCTATAAATATTCTCGTAGGATATTAATAAAGAGAATGTAAAATGGCAAGTATACATGAAATAAATAACGAAGATGACGGAATCATGGGACGGGTTTCATAGATAAAAAGATTTTTAAAAACTGTGAAGATATATTTAGAATTTGCGTTATGATATATATATATATATATATATATATATATATATATATATATATATATATATATATATATATATATATATATATATATATATATATATATATATATATATATATATATATATATATATATATATATATATATATATATATATATATATATATATATATATATATATATATATATATATATATATATATATATATATATATATATATATATATATATATATATATATATATATATATATATATATATATATATATATATATATATATATATATATATATATATATATATATACCGATGAGATTATCTCTATTGATCATAAATATATGAGGGGTTAAAAACATTAAACTGCTACTCTTCACATCTCGATACTGGCACTCTTTCATTCACACACCAAATCACTTTTACATGATACACTTCCTTTTTTAAAAAAAAAAATGCCAAAAACTGAGCAAAAAAACATAGAGAAATCAAGAAAGGTGGCTTTCAATAATTTGATTTGACGTCTTTCAAATTTTCTTCAATTTTATCCAGACTCTCTTGCCAATTCATCTATCCAGTATATGGTCTCCTAACTCAATTGACTTTTCTAAACTATTCGGCTTTTTATACTCCAAAAGAGAACCCATTTCTTTAGTCTTCTCCTTTGGCTTTACTCTAATTCTCAAGACAACTTGCCTTCAAATTTCTAATTCGAGTGTTCTAAACATGGTTGCTTTTTAATGTCTTCAAAACAGAGATCTCCGTCATTCGGTTGAAGATAATCTTCCAGACAATTATAATATCTTCAAAAACATACGACTAAATGCTTCGACTATGTTCTTAATATTATAGAGGTATTTCTTTTTTCCTTGATCAATCTTGGAATGATCACATTATTTCTCCTCTTCTCTTCATTTTCAAAATTTCTTTAATTAATCAAAGTTCTTTCTCTTTCTATGGGTGTTGTTCGCCCCCTATATAGTGTGTCTCACATATTTAAAGTTGTTCTACTCACACAGCTCTCCTTGAAAAGGTTGAGTCTACGGTTTTTCGTCTTTTCAAATCTTTTGCTCTCACTAACTCTCTCCAGTCTCTCTCTCTGCACATCGAACTGTTGCGTCATTCTTCTTAAAATATACAATTAAAACGAACTCTGATCTTCTGAACTCTTTAAAGTTCAATCCCTCCTCCGTTGAGAAATACTAGTGTGATAAGCTTTTCTACATAGTCTCAACCACTCTCTGTCCAATTCCCTGACACTATATTTAACTACTATTCTCAATTCAACAATCAATAAACAACTGAAGTCTGGAACCCATTCCTTTCATCTATTTTTATAACTTACTATGATTTGTACTCTTTCAATCGTCATGTATCAGGACATGTCGGTCTTTGATTTGGATCTGATTCTGGAGATCCCACAACTCAGGTGGAATTTGATAGGCTCTGGTCTTTCCCAACTAGAGAAGATATATATATATATATATATATATATATATATATATATATATATATATATATATATATATATATATATATATATATATATATATATATATATATATATATATATATATATATATATATATATATATATATATATATATATATATATATATATATATATATATATATATATATATATATATATATATATATATATATATATATATATATATATATATATATATATATATATATATATATATATATATATATATATATATGTGCGTGTGTGTGTATTATTCAAACAAATAAAACTGTAATTTCAACAAATATATTTCTTATTATTCCATTTATAGACAATTCGAACTTTTTATATTTTTCAAATTTATATTAAAAAATGTAAATTATTTATCACGAATATTTAACATATTTAAATTAATATATAAATACTTTACATTAATAAATGGCATTAATACATGGTCTTTGGCATTCGATTTTAACAATTATTTTTAATATCATATAATATATATATATATATATATATATATATATATATATATATATATATATATATATATATATATATATATATATATATATATATATATATATATATATATATATATATTGAGATAGAATTTTTTTATTTTTTTAAAAATTTTTTTTTTTTTTATTATATATATATATATATATATATATATATATATATATATATATATATATATATATATATATATATATATATATATATATATATATATATATATATATATATATATATATATATATATATAAGTATAAAAATAAACTTCCTTGGAAAATAAA
>SEYY01001043.1:147627-152435 GCA_009176605.1 Armadillidium nasatum
ATATATATATATATATATATATATATATATATATATATATATATATATATATATATATATATATATATATATATATATATATATATATATATATATATATATATATATATATAATGGGATAATTAAAAAAAACATAATTCACTTAATTTATATACTGCCTCTGTATATATAATATAATAATAATAATCATAATATAATATAGTATAGTAATTATTATTAGTATATTATAGTAATTGTTATTAGTAATTATATTATACTATAATTAATATAGTATAGTAATTATACAGTATATATATATATATATATATATATATATATATATATATATATATATATATATATATATATATATATATATATATATTATATATATAATATATAATTTTATAATATAACTATATTAATAGTTATTACAATAATAATAATAATAATAATAATAATAATAATAATAATAATAATTCTTAGATCTAGCAAGGAAGTCCATTATATTGTTAAATTTAGAACTTCGATATTGAAGTTCAAAACTTTCGCTTATAATATGGTTTGAAAAAACCCAAGAACTTGTCCAAAATCATGTGGATACGTTAAGTCAAGTATATAATACACACCTAAAAAAATTATTACAACACGAAGCGAAGAACAATTTGGAATATACATCTTTTTCTCTTTGGGAAGGTAAATAATCATTTCTCCATCTTAAAGTGTGGCATAGGGACCTTGAAAAGGGTCGATTTCTGATGCCGAAACTAGTCTTTGGTCACCTTCAGAGAGATAATCTATGAGAGCATCTATACTCGAGATATCAATTCTGTGAAGCTTACGTATGATCGTCTTAGCAGCAGTCATCAGAGAATTAATATTTGAGCCGAGCCTCAAGCCTATTTCATAGCAAAGCTGGAAAGCACAAAAAGTAAATAGATTAGTGAAAATACTATATTATTATTATTATTATTATGAAAATATTTAAGGGATCGAGGAATAAGTTAAAATGGTAAGAAATAGTGAGGGCTTAGAAGATTTCACAGGGTTATACCACGATGCTTTTGAGCATTGAATAAAAGAAGTCTTAATGGAATTGTTTATTAGTAAGAGGTAGGTGGTGGTGGTGGTGGTGGCGAGTATATTAACACAATGGTGTAATTTCTGAATGCAAGAAGCAATTGGAACAAGTGTTGGAATTTAAGCATCTTGGGTACATTAAAAAAAAATGGAAATAATAGGTGTTGTGTTAGGAAATGTAACATTCTCTAGCTGAATTACATATCTAGGAAATTAATAAAAAATAATTAAAATAAAATATAATAATTTAAATAAAATTTAATAATATAAAAATAAAATAATTAATAAAAATTAAATAAAAATGAAGCAACTTACAATAGAATCTACCAAAAGATAATCTGGTATCGTCTCCTCTGCTTGCAAGCGACACCGAAGATCCTTTGTTATGAAAAGCGCCTTTTTTAGCTGAGTACATTGCCACAATTTTGAAGGTAAAGTCTACAAAGTAATATTAAAAATTAAAAACATAAAAGTAGTATATACAAATACAATTTACAATTCTAGTAAATGATTGCATGGCTGCCATAATTACGTAATAGTTTAGCAGATATTTTACCTTTACATTATTATATTTTGTGAATAAGATAAAAAATATTACTGCGAGATGCATTTACTTTCTTAATTTTTGAGTTTAATAATAGCATATTACATTAAGTGATATAAAGCTGTGGTTGTTAAAATTACTTGTTCTAGATTTTACATGATACTTATTTCATCATAACTGTTAATCAATAATACATGCAGCAAGTGGCGTAGAAAAGGAGAAATTCTATTTCAAATTGATCTCACATTAAATTTTAAAATGTTTTAGAATAACATGTAATAAATACCTGCAGAAGATTGAATGCTTCATCAACAGATGTAGTTTCACATACAAATACTTTTCCTTCTTTACGAGTGACTTGTTTTCTTCTTCTATCTGCAAGATGAGATATAACCCACTTAAGAGGTCCTTGTCCTCTTATAACTTGCTTTAACTCCTTCATCCTGATGTATATTTGGGTATGCAGTGAGAATAGCTTTCTCCAGCGCTTTATAGCCCCATTTTTGTTCAGCTCTGTTTTTTGAAACCAGGTAATTGTTTTGGCTGAAAAAACAAGTATTAACGATACAGCTTTGGAAAATCACATTGAATAATTATTACTTCCCTTATATATATATATATATATATATATATATATATATATATATATATATATATATATATATATATATATATATATATATATATATATATATATATATATATATATATATATATATATATATATACTACAATGCTCTTACATCCCCTCCATTTAACACTATGCCAACAGCTCACACATTATCCTTCACTCTGCCACTCACCTCTTACTTCTCACTTCTTTCATTTCTTGTTTCCTTAAGAAACTTTCTGCTTTTTTTTATTTTTGTTTTTCTTATAAACATCTCTGCTTCGTTTACCTTCCACTCTCGAATATACATATTTACTAGATTTTTCCTTTCTTTGTAATCTTTCAATTATCTTTCCTTCCCATCTCACTTGCTTTTCCAGTTTTCTCCCGCCCTGGGCATTTTTTCTCGCGTCTATTTTTAAATCGTCATTCCACCATTTTCCTTTGTTTTTTTTTCTATTTGTGAATCTGCAGACTTCTCACTATTTAAAATACCACCATTCGCTTTAGACCAATTCCATTCAACATCACTCTTCTCTAATACTTTCACATATTTTAATCTTCATTGTGGGTCAGTTATTTTTTCATTCTTTATTCTATCAAAGTTTCTCCTTCCTTCTTTCTTTGACATCTCTGAACCTTTTAATTTCACCTTCAATGGAACTATTTGACAAGCAAATATTCCTTTTTCTACACCTATCGCTACTATAACATTCCTCACAAATTTCAACGTTTCTCCTAACGTAACCCAAATTTATTTGGATCAACACATCCATGTTCTCCCCGTTAATCATTCAGGTATACTTATTAACTAACTGGCTTGTGCGTAAAATAGTTGTAGTGATGATGATGATGATAATAATAGTAGTAATAATAACAATATAATTACATTTTCTAAAATAATAATGAAAAAAGAAAATCGGGTAACTTTCAGTGAGCAATTCTTAGTACTTACTTCAAATATACTGATAATTCAGAAACAAAGAGTTTTCTATAGTAATGAATCCGGCTTTGAGTCGCTTTACCTTGAAGATAATCTGCCAATGCTGGAGAAAAACTTGGTAAAGAAAATTGGATCACTATATTCACTAGTAAGAGATGCATCAAACTGAGGATTGGGATTTACTTCAACACCTGCAAATTAAAAGAAAAATTAAGAAATCTGATTTCTATTTAGTTGGTTAAAAAACAAAAAGGTTTCAATCAAACAAACCTTCACATCAAAGATTATCTGCCCAACAACTAAAGCCACCTGTTCTCAATAAAAACTATATTGGGAAATATTTTTCCTTTCATATGTACTGGGCATAACTATGTTCTTAAAATATGATATGCATGAAATTAAATATCTAAGTAAGTTGAAGAAACTAAATTAGACACTAACATATAAGAAAGCTTGAAGGTTATAACTTATAACCCCTTTCTGCATGACTTAGAAAAAATACTTGGTTGATGAGTGACAGATGGAATTCAAAATCATGTTGAATATATCAGTTATATATATATATATATATATATATATATATATATATATATATATATATATATATATATATATATATATATATATATATATATATATATATATATATATATATATATATATATATATATATATATATATATATATATATATATATATATCTCAAAGAAATAACTTATTTTAGCCATTCCCATTCCTTTCATAATCAAAATTCTTTTCTGAGCAACTTACAATCAGGTACCATATATATATATACCGTATATATACGGTATATATATATATGGTACCTGATTGTAAGTTGCTCAGAAAAGAATTTTGATTATGAAAGGAATGGGAATGGCTAAAATAAGTTGATATTTCTTTGATGATCTTTATAATTTTCATTTTGAAAATTCAAAATTAGTTAGGCTATAAATAGGTTCTTATACTCATATTCATATTATTGTAGTATCTCTGTAGGGTTACTATTTGAAATTTCAATACTTAAGTTTAAAAATATTTCTGAGAATTAATATCTTCTAAACCAGGGGTGGGGACTGGAGAACCTGTGACCTTCTGCAACATTAAGTATGAGCTTCTAAATGAATTCTAAGTTTCCATAAAAAAATTTTCTTTATTTCTTTTAAAATGCATTTCAAAAATCCAATAGGCCTACTATTTGCATACTCACTTTAGATTAAACCTTTAAAAAATATCAGAGATATTTTGACTTTACTCATCAATGTTCCAATATCTTAAAAGAGAAAACAGCAGGTTCATTGATGATTGGGAAATGCATGTTGTTTCTGCTCAAGATATAGTCAGAAAACATTGAATGAATATTAAATTTAATCCATTATATATATATATGGCTCTTCGTCTTATCAACTTTCCTGTTCTCACTAATTCTCTCCACTCTCTTTCTGCCCATCAAATTGTTCTTCACTCTCTCTATACTATCATTATTACAATGGACACTTCTTCTGAACTCTCCCATCGCATACCTCCTCCATTAACAAGAGCTCGTGCGACATGTCTTTCTACAGTCTCATCCTTTATCTGTCCAACTCTCCGAGCCTAGACTTAACCCCTATGCTCAATCTTACATGTACTCAACTGGTAAAGTTTGGAAC
>SEYY01001043.1:155035-170035 GCA_009176605.1 Armadillidium nasatum
GGCAGGTTATGAATGAGAAGAAAAGTATTCAATATTCAAGCCAGGATGAGTTATGAATTATAGACGAAAAAATTTTAATATAAAGTTATTTTTTATTTTTTTCGTCATTAAAATAAATAGTAAAATTTAATTTAAATAAGAAAAAATAAAATTCATGTGAAACAACAAAAGTAAAACAAGATGTACTGTTTTAGAATTAATAGAAAGAAAATTAAATATCTTCAAATTTCAACTTGAATATTGATTATTTTGAACGGTACACAATATGACATCTGAATCATAAAGTCTTACAACTAGACTTTCAATAAGTTGATAGGGTTGGGAAGACCTATCAACTGTTTGTCCCTTCCCATGTGCCTCCAGCATTATTTGGAGGTTGTGGCGACAGGCCTAGCAAGCCGGCTACATAAAAAGAGACACCGATCGAGTAACCAATGCTACGCCTCGGACAAGACAGAATCAAAGAATGACGACCCTGCGCGATAATGGACCACGGAACAGAAAACAATACAGAATCGCAACTATAAATTAAATTGTTTTGACATAATATTTTTATTTACCCTAAAAAAAAGTAAATTTCAGTTTAAAAAATTGCTTTTGCTAAAAAACTCCAGTTTTATATATATATATATATATATATATATACTATATATATATATATATATATATATATATATATATATATATATATATATATATATATATATATATATATATATATATATATATATGGCACAAGTATAGTTGAAGCAACTCTCTCTGAAACTGTAAAAAATACCCTAACAATTTTAAATACATTTCAAAAAATTAAATTTACCTTAAACTGTTTATATTATATATATATATATATATATATATATATATATATATATATATATAATATATATATATATTATATATATATATATATATATATATATATATATATATATATATATATAGCTTAGAATTTTTAATTTTATTTTAATTTTATATTTAATTTTAGTTCTATTTTTTTTTATTATTATTTTTATTTTATTTTTATTATTATTATATTTTATTTTTATTATATATATATATATATATATATATATATATATATATATATATATATATATATATATATATATATATATATATATATATATATATATATATATATATAATATATATAGAGAGAGAGAGAGAGAGAGAGAGAAACAAACGTTTTGCTTAGTTTAGGAAGGTTGAGTATGACATTCTGCTGGGTGTTCCTGGGTTACAGGAGCAACCAACCAAAATCAAGCAACGCCAACATGGACACAACTGTTGCATTGCTTAACGGAGACGTTGTCAATGGTTCGAATCCTGGTGTGCAGAAAAATTTTCTCTGTCTTATATTGCTAATTTCGTCGCAGCAGTCGTTGTTCCATGTTGACATTGCTTGACTTTGGTTGGTTGCTCCTGTATCCCAGGAGCATCCAGCAGAATGCTATACTAGCCCCAGTAGGGGTTCCAAGCACCCTCCTATGGATAATAATAGGTACCGAGTTGCTTCAGCGGTTCGAAGCAGAAGAGCTTGAAAACCGTTCTACTATGCCTTCTTTTTATGAAGAGGCGGTGTAGCTCGGTGGTAAATCCTTCTGTACATTGTCTAACTTCGACGCTTTTGTCAATGGTTCAAATCTTGGAGTGCGGAAAATTTTTCTCTGCCTTATATATATATATATATATATATATTATATATATATATATATATATATATATATATATAATATATATATATATATATATTTTTTTTTTTTATACATACACCGTACCCGCATAATGCAGGGTGGCGTCACTGGGAAAATTCCTGCAACATAAAAAAAAAACTGGTTAAAAAGGAATCCCAGACCCTAGACATGCGAAGAAGTATTCTTATATCCAGCCTTGTCGCATCAATTCGTTTTATTTAAATTCAATGCTGATTTCACTTACGCCGAAAGTAATTTGAAAGTTTTGTTGCTCCTCCACAAAATTTTGATAAAATTACGATTTATTAAAATTTTGTTTATGAAAATTTTTTAAAAAATTATTTTAAATAAATCTATTTAAGTTCGAAAAAACAATTTCCTTTTCAGTACAATTCTAAGCGTACTTAAACAATCCTTACAATTTTCAATCTATCTGTTCTATTCAATAAAATATATATATATATATAATATATATATTATATATATATATATATATATATATATATATATATATATATATATATATTTACACCACCACCGCTCACGGGCATAGCCCTATTCAAGGAGGGGATGCTAGAACAATAGAAAAGATAAAACAAAACACAAGCCCCACCTAATGCAAATTTCGCAGATGAGCACAGACGTGGGCCTTAAAGGAATGGAGATTAAATTTAGCAGGAAACGCAGAAGATGGGAGAGAATCCCACAAAACAGAGGTGGCTGGAAAGAAGGAGGCATCACAGCGAACAAGCCTGGAGTTGCCTATGTCTACAGAAAATTTATGTGCAGACAATGCACCCCTTGTGCTACGAGGACGCCGTAAAGGTGGAGGTATGCGAGTGGACAGTTCCCTCGAGCACATGCCGCTGAAGTACCTATAGAAAAGAGAAGGGCACCAACGTCACGTCGCATAGATAAAGAGTCAAGTGAATTTGTAAGAGCAGAACAGTTTATAAGTCTTTTAGCCTTTGACTCAACCCTATTCAAAAGACGGGTGAAACCTGAGCCACCCCAGATATGAGAACAGTACTCCATACAAGAGCGGATGACGTCCTTGTATAATTGGAGTAACTGCGAAGAAGGAAAAAATTCTCGCAGTCTAAACAGAACTCCCAGCTTCTTTGAGGCATCCCTAGCAATCATTGTGATGAGAGCTTTCCAAGACATTTTTTTGTTTATGTTAAGGCCAAGAATATTTATATTGTCAACAGGAGAGACGGGAGAACCGTCGAAAGAAATAGAAAAGTTAGGAGGTGTCTTTGAGATGGAGATTTCTAGAAGTTGTTTTTAAAGAGTTGAATTTCACAAAGTTGATACGACCCCACTGGGAAATTCTATCCAGATCTGCAAGAATGGAATCAGAAAGATGAAGACGAGAGGCAACTCTAGATGCAAAGGAAGGAACAGATTTGAAATGAATAGCAGAATGGAGGATCGAGTCATCGGCATATGAATGGATAGGGTTAGACGAGCAACTGAGAAGATCATTAATGAAAAGTAGGAATAGAGTAGGAGACAAGACAGAGCCATGAGGAACACCACTATTGACAGAGAAGGAAGAAGAAGTCGCTCCATCAACAACAGCCGAAATGGAACGATTAGAAAGAAAACTAGACATAAGTAAGCAAAGAGAAGGAGAGGAGGGAGCTTGAAGAGCAGTGACGCATGTCACACACGGTCAAATGCCTTGAATATGTCAAGCGCCACCACACAAGTCTCCCCAATGTCCCTAAGGGCTGAAGACCATAGGTCTGTGAGATAGGAAAGAAAGTATACCACCAGTAGACCTCGAGCGCCGAAAGCCATACTGATGATCAGAAAGAAGGGAATGAGATTCCAGATGATCCAAGAAGTGAGAGTTGAGAAGGGTTTCAGAGATCTTAGGGAGATAGTTAGAAGGATCACAGCGGCTACCTTTTTTCGGAATAGGTTGGACTAATGCGCGCTTCCAACACTGAGGAAAAGTACTAGTATTGAGGCAAAGAGAGAAAAGTTGAACGAGGGATGGAGCTACCTCGGACGAACACTCCCTTAAAACTCGGGGAGGAATGCCATCCGGGCCGCTTGCCTTCCTAACGTTCATAGATTTCAGAAGCCCATGCACCTGATTAAATGTAATCACAGGTAAAGGCATGGGACATCATAGAGGAGAAGGAGTAGGAGGAGGGTTGCCGGAGTCGTCCAGGGTTGGATTAGAAGAAAACAGGAGGCCGATGAGATTAAATTAACCTTTTCAGTAGGAGTGTTAGCATTCTCCATCAGAGCGGATAAGATGAGGAAAGGAGGACTTACAGAAGTTGTTAGAGGCCAGAAAGATTTATCATTAGGGGAATTTAGGAGCTCAGCACACCTTTTAGTGAAAGTCTGCTTTGCTCGTCGAAGAGTATCCCTGCAACGATTCCGAGCTGAATGAAAATTTCCAAGAGTGATAGGAGAAGGAGAATTTTTCCACTCTCGATACGCGATGTCTCTAGCCTGAATGGCGCGATTGAACCATGGATTTTGAGGAGAGAAAGATTTAGACGAAGAAGGGATGAACCTGCTCATCCCATCAACGATTACAGCCCCAACCTTATCGGCAGAAACCGAAGCGTCTTCAGAGATAAAGCAGTCCATCCAAGGATAGTTAGCATAGAAGCAACGCAAAGCACTCCAGTCAGCCCGATCAAAGTGCTAGAAGATACGCTTAGGGCAGGGTGGAGCAGTTGGAGAGAAAGCTTGAAAATTAAGAGTAATTAGGTTGTGGTCAGAGTTACCAATAGGTGCGAGGACAGCGTGTTTATAGAGAGAAGGACTAGTAGTGAAACATAAGTCGAGAGTGCTTAAGAATTGGTTGGGACGATATATATATATATATATATATATATATATATATTATATATATATATATATATATATATATATATATATATATATATATATATATATATATATATATATATATATATATATATATATATATATATCACTTTTCTGTTTTACTAACCATACTCCAAATTCGTTTTTACTTATTATGGACTATTTTGTTATGGAGATTATCTTATATTACATTTTATTTTTCTCACACCAAAGGAAATATTTTTTCATATTACTTAAAAACGAAACTTTTAACATATTTTCTAAAGTAATAATAAAAAAAGATTTTTTTTTGTTACATAATTATTTTTAACTTTCTAATTAGTTTTCATGATCAGCTTTTTGTGATTTGATCTTCAGGTCCAGTTTTTCTAGACCAGTTTACTTTTTGTTTTTAAATAAATGATTTTTATTAAAAAAATTTATACCAATTTTTGGATTAAATTCTAAACTTTATAATTTATTCATTTATTTTTCCAGATCACTTAATATGGAACAGGAGGCGAGGGAGAGGGAGAAAGAGAAAGAAAGGAATAAATTACTTGGTATTTCTACTCCAACCACTCCTGACACAATAATATATATATATATATATATATATATATATATATATATATATTATATATATATATATATATATATATATATATATATATATATATATATATATATATATATATATATATATATATATATATATATATAATTGGTATTACATTATATGGCAGCATTTTATAAATATAACATTGTGTAAATGCTTTCCAATGTCTATTTTTCTCTCGGTTCGTTCCATATCGGCGCTTGTCGATGGAGCGACCTCTTCCTCCTTTTCTGTCAAATGTGGTGTGCCTCAGGGTTCTGTTCTATCTCCAACTTAATTCTTACTTTTTCATCAACGATCTTTTCAGCTCCATTTCTAACTCTGTTTATTCTTATACCGATGACGGGCAGAAAGAGATTGGAGAGAATTAGTGAGAGTAGGAAGGTTTATTAGAGAAAAACCTTAGGCTCCACCTTTTCAAGGAGAGCTGTTTGAGTGAAATCACCCCAGATGTGCGATGCGTACTCCATTCAGGGGCGAACAACACCCCTGTAAAGAGCAAGCAACCCTGGTGGAGTCAAGAAATTCTTAATGCGCCTCAGAACACCTAACCTCTTATAGGCTTGTCTTGAGGTAATGTGATCTTTTCAAAAAAGATCGCTCGAAAAAGAAACACCAAGAATATTAAGGAGAAATGAAGGTTTGAGTTGTGCGTTTTCGAAGATGTTATAGTTGTGTGGAAGATTGTGACGAGTAGAGAGATGGATGAATTGAGTTTTTGTGGCATTGAAAACAACCATGTTTTCTCTTCCCCAATTTGAAATGCGAGATAGATCAAAGGTCAACTGATCCAAGGCCATCTTTCTTGCATCAATTAACTGCTTTTGGGAGGGACGTTTCAAATTGAAAAGAGTAATGGAAGGTGGAGTCATCGGATTAAGTAACATAGGAAATTATTGAAAAGCAGAAAAAGTCGTTGGGAGTAAAACAGATCCTTCTGGAACACCACTTTTAACATATTTAATGGATGAACGGTGTCCGTCTCTCAACAGCTGATTTAAAACGACCGGGAAGGAAATCAGAGAGTAGGATAGATTCCGAAGGAGGGAAGTTTGGAAATCAAAGCTTTGTCCCAGACTCTATTGAAAGCTTTATATATATATATATATATATATATATATATATATATATATATATATATATATATATATATATATATATATATATATATATATATATATATATATATATATATATATATATATATATATATATAGAGAGAGTAAGAGAAAGAGAATATAAATAATTATGGAAATTAAATTTGAATTTAGTGAGAATATCTAATTATCCTATATTTTGAGGTATTTGAGAAAACGTTATATAAATAACAGGTTTGTAATATGAATGCTCCACATGGGTACTATTATATTTTTTTAAAAGATGGGCAATGGGTTATGTAAAGTAAAATCTTTCCAGCATATTTTTTCTCAGAAGTAGATTAGTAATTTCAGTTCCGGCCGAAATTTTTTCGAAATTCTGGCCAGAACTGAAACCGGAACTGGAAAAAAATTCTAAATTCTAGCCCGAATTCCGATACACACCTATTTACCATAATCATAATGGCATCAAAATTTAATATAAGTTAATGCCTGCTGCTCTTAATACACTTATTATATATATATATATATATATATATATATATATATATATATATATATATATATATATATATATATATATATATATATATATATATATATATATATATATATATATATATATATATATATATATATTATATATATTATATTTTTATTATATTAAAGGGCTTGGTATGTGAGTGGTGGTAATCTGTAAAAAAAAAAAAATAATAATAATAATTTATGGAATCTTGCATTATCATAAAATACTTTCACATCATATAAATTAAATACTTGCATGCAGAAATATATTAGTACTTGGATATCATGTCATCAGCTACTACAGGTTGCATTAGGAACAGTGTGTTCCTGCTCTTTTAAAAATATATATATAAAAAAAAAAAAAAATTCCATTTCCTTCAGCTCTATTTATTTATTTATTTATTTATTTATTTATTTATTTATTTATTTATTTATTATTATTATTATTATTATTATTAAAATTATTTACAAATACTTGAAGATTTATCACAGGGGTTGTACCATATGAGAACCATAGATAGCTTTTCCTTGTTTCCCTGCTAATTATTTTCCATTTATTATTATTATTATTTATTATTATTATTATTATTATTATTTTTATTATTATCATTATTATTATATTTCAGATGTACAAACATTGGACACAATGCAGGCACTGTGCCTACCATTGGGTGCCTCAGTTTCTCTACTCATCATGTTTTTCTTTTTCGACTCCATGCAAATGCTCTTCGCTGTGTGCACCGCCAGTGAGTTTATTTTTGTTCGTATTATTATTATTATTATATTGACTGATTGTCTTCTGGTTTAGACTCTTTAAACACAGAAGAGCGGTAGAAATGAGAAAAAAACAAGAATAAAGAATGAAAAGAGGGCTATTACTAGTAGAACTAATATGTAAAATTGTGTAATTTTATACTCCAAGAAAGAGAAGGCACAGAGAATGAGTCTTTCTAGATTCGCTTATTATATAGTAACAGGTTAAGAAATTTACTCACTGCAGAATTTAAAATAAAAAATAGCAAAATTTTAATTAAAATTGACCAAAGATGAATCAACAAAATTTTAAATTTGATTCTTTTCTATAAATTAAAATATCATGTTAAATGGAAGAGGAGGAGCAGAATTTTCTTATTTGAAATGAGAAAACATACTGTAATATTAAGTTAAAAAAATTAATAAGTAAAAAAATTTGAATTTCTTCCCAGACAACATTCAAAAAGAATATATTATTTAAATCTTTCACACTTCACTTACTCTCACAGATCCGATATACATGGGCGACGAGCGTACACTTGTTTTTCAGATGTTCTTGGACCTAGGGTATACTCATTACTTCATACTGAAACAATACTATAGAGCACGTCAATGCATATATGAAAAGTATTTCCAACCTCCACGTGAACCCCCCTCAAATATATTAGTAGTTTCATATCCCAGTTCTCTGTTAAAATTACGTTTTACCATAAAAATACATTTAATATTAGTCTAGTTTTTACTTTTCCAGACATTCTACACACAAATTTGATTAAAAACAACACACCAAATACTGTACAGTCTGGAGGTGTGTATAAGATCCCCTGCAATACTTGTCAAAAAGCATACTATGGTGAAACACTTAAAACATTAGAGTTCCGCCTTTCACAACACAAAACAGATATACAGCGTCATAACACAAGTAATGCCATCTTCAATCACATAATGGAAAATCATACAATTAATTGGAATGTCTACCGCTCAAGTAGAAAAAATAACAACAGATTAGTTGAATCTCTCTTCATAAAGAAGTACCTTAATTTTAATTCCTCCTCCGCTTTCTTCGACCTAGATAACTTCATTACTGGCTACATAAAATTCTTTTAAACCAATAGTCTCTTCCTAACGTTCTGAGACACTAAATTATTGTTATTGTTATTATTTTTGTTTTTATTATTATAATTATTATTAGTTATTATTATTGTTATTAGCTGTAATTATTATTATTATTATTATTATTATTATTATTATTATTATTATTATTGTGTTATTGTTATTATTACTGCTATTATTCTTGCTGTTATTATAATTATTGCCATTATTATTATTATTATTATTATTATTATTGTTACCATTGTCATTATTATTAATATTATTATTATTGTCATTATTATTAATATTATTATTATTGTCATTATTATTATTATTATTATTATTATTATTATTATTATTATTTCTGTTTTTACGCAACTTTCTTTGCGCACGTATTTATTAATTTGTTTGTTTTTGTTTTTCCCCGCCTGCGCTCTCTGCTTCCAATTTTAATTTATGTTCGTAAGTTCATTCTACTCCCTACCCCTTTAAATATGAACGCTCTTAATGAAATCACATTTTTTTTCTTTGCTATTTCTTCAATTGCGCGTGATAAGAGAGCTTTAGTCCACAGTTCTGAAATATTGGTTCGTTTTATGTTTAACCTTACATCTTTTCTTTTCGTTTTTAATGTTTTATTATCAACATCTTCCCCTTTCACCTATTTATTGTTTTATCCTAGTGGTTTAATATATATATATATATATATATATATATATATATATATATATATATATATATATATATATTATATATATATATATATATATATATATATATATATATAATATATATATATATATAGAATAAAAAAAATGTTTGTATGTCGTTAGCTTAGTTCTCTTAAAGATTATCAAAACAAAAGTAATCTCCAATTCGTGAGCGAATGCTAGCGTGAAAGAAATCAACCCAACTCACGCTTTAAAATTAAAGAAATAGCACACACACGCACACACTAAAAAAAGAACAAACAAATTTTATTTTAGGTTTCCTTAGTTTGCTTATTTAAAGATGAAGTCACATGAAAGCGTAAGCAAATGCGAATCCGTAAGTGATCAACAAAATGTATGATACTTTGTCACGGATGAAATGCAACTGATCAGCGAGCTCAAAACTCTTTCTCAAGCGGTTCTTTTTTGTGTGTGCTAACTAGTTTTGCAACATTTTGTGTGCTGTTTGATTTTGACATGTATTAAAGAAGATATTTTAGGACGAACACGAAGCAAACGGGAAATCATTTAACTCAGTACATGGTTAAATTAAGATAGTAATAACAAACACAAAAGAACTAACCGGTCCTCAAAACCTAGATAGTTGCTCGAAATTGCATTGCAAATTGATTCGTCCACTTAGATCGTCATTTGGAAAGAATAAGTTTCAGATCAGGTACGATTTTTTATCGTGCCTTATGAAAATCTAATAATAAATACTGAAATGCATATAGAAGCAGTTAATTATAATGAGATTTCAGATTTAAATTTTGAAAGTTTCAAAAATTTATAGTTTTCAGCTGGAGCTAATTTTGGTTTGTCATACCCATAAACATATATATATATATATATATATATATATATATATATATATATATATATATATATATATATATATATATATATATATATATATATATATATATATATATATTATATTAGGGAAAAATTTGAATGGTACCAGTGCCAAGTGAGGGGAAATTTGCTGCCCCCACGCTCTCTCGTGAGGTATTTTTAATTATCCCCTTAATTATATTAACCCTTTAATCTCCGCCCCTTTTTGACCTTATCAATATTTTAATCCCTTAAGCCCAGCCCCTTTTTACTTTGTACGTACCGCCAGGCACGTGCCATCCCTTATTTGGCACTCATGTCCTTTAAGTACTAGTGCCAGGCTTAACTCATGCTTTTCCTTGAGTGCCATTTCTAACTTTTTCTACACATGGAACAGTTTGTTAGGTCACGCCCTCTTGGCATGATTGGAGTGCCAGCGCTCGCTGGCACTGAGGGTTGAGGGGACTGCCAGTGTCAGCGACAGTTGGCACTGAGGATAAGGCGTCATCCGGACACATCCGAGGCCTCATTGGCTACATCCGGTACATCCGTGATCAATCAGGATGCATTCACTCTTGGTGATGACGCCACTCACGTGTGCGTACACGCACATACCCACACACCTTATCCTGTGACGCCACTGCACTGGGCCATCATAAGACTATGATGTCATATGTCCGCCATTTTTTCTTGATCTCGTGATTTCGGTCAGCTATTTTAATCATGTGGTTTCCACCATCTTGAATTTGGTTTCCGCCATCTGGGATTTGGTGTCAGCCATCATGGATTTAGTATCCGCCAATAAGGATTTGGGATCGGGCATATTGGGTTTCCGAACACGTGGTTTTCATCTCCGTAAATGTTCTCAAATGGTTTCCGCTATTTAAAATTTGAATTTTCCCGCACTTTTTTTTCTTGACCACGTGGTTTCCGCTATCTTGGATATTATTTTGAATTCTCCCGCCATTTTTTCTTGACCGTTGCGCCATCTATTGAGTGAAAATCAAACTTCCTCCAATATTCAGGAAAGGATAGGAAGTTAAATCTATTGTGACACCAGGATTCGAAACCTCATCCTTCTGACTTGAATTCCATCACGCTAATACAACACCAATTGGATCATACCTTAGAATGAGCGAATTGTTCGATTCATTCGCAACGTTCTCCCTTTCTTTTCCGACTTTGAAATCGATATTATTTTATTGATTGTACAATAATCATCTATCATTACATAATAATTATGTATTTGTGGTTATTACGTAATATTTACATAAGAATCATTTAATGCGAATAAGGACTCTTATATTTCGTTCACATGTGCACACACATATCATATATTCTAAACTAACAACCTTCTCTTCATATTGTTATAAATGATATAATTCTTTATTTTCCTTTTCTATTCATATTTTCTTGATTTTTTAGCGCAATACTTTCGAACATTTTCATAAAATACCCAAAATATAATAATAATAATAATATATATAATATTGTATAAGCACTGCCTTCAAATACATTTCTTTTATTCTATTTCTATTATTTTTATTAACATTGTTACATGATAATTATATTATCAGTTATTACGTAATAACTTTACATAATAATGATTATATATTCACTGTTTTTACGTCATCGAAGGCTTTATTACGTAATATTTTACACCACACTTACATCATCGATTATTTCGAATGTTTAATTACTTAACCACTGTTATTACGTGATATTTTACATAACAATTATGTAATCGCTGTTACCAAATATAACCTTTACCACATTCTTCTCATAGAAACACATACACACACATACAAAAGTACATACAAACCCTCACAACTACATCGATGACGCAACTATGCTACCAGCATTCATGAAATTGTCATGGTAATTAACTCCAGCCGTTATCCTAATCGCAAGGCTTTGAAATTTTTTTCCTATCACAGAACCCAATATTACTCTTTCACTTATATCGTATATATTATTAATTTACCTCATATTCATACCTGTCTTGGATTATATCGTATGAATACCCAAAATATCGATTTTTATTTTTTATTTATTTTTTGTCTTTTAAATTAATTTTTTTTATTTTTTATTTTATTTTTATTTTATTTTTTCCTAATGTTTTTCGTGGTTTATTTATTTATTTATTTTTTTAAATTTAAATGAATATTTTATACCCTGATCCTGTAGAACTAAGGGGACCCTCTATCCTGAAAAAAAGATTTTTTTTTTCGACGTGAGAAATCCTTCATAAAATACATTTTTTTTGCTAAAAAGTTGGAAATGTATGTAGCATTCAAAAGAACGTGAGATAAAGCTGATACGTGGTGGTATAGGCAGTTTGATAATCGCCTAAAGTCATTTGAAATTTGTATTTTTTTAAAAAAATTTTGCTCTTTACGCTTTTTGTTCTAAAGGAACCGTATATAATTCCTGGATCAAACTTCGGGAATATCTTCCTCCAACTGTCTCTAATTCAATAATAAAAAAAAAAGTTTGAAAAACATTTATGGGCTCATTTTTTTTTTTTTTTTTTTTTTTTGCAAATTTTTTCTCTGAATGCATAAACGAAGACTCCTAATATCTGTCATTTATTAAATGCATTCCATGCTTGAGTGATCATATCTCAGTAACCATTTAGAATTTTGAAAAACTAATTACATATTTGGAATCTGCTTTATATTTTCTATAAATATATACCACAAAAAAATTTGTAAAACTTGAAATAAAAAAAAGATTTTTTTTTTTTTGGAGCTGATTTATATCCCCAGATTCAAGGTCATTCGACAGGTGTCACTTGAAAAGTCTTTTTCTCAGGAACTTCCTGCTTGCAATTATAAAAAAAAACTGATGACATTTAGAATCAGTAAAGAATTTATTAAAAAAAACTGATGAAAAAATATAGAATTCGAAAAAAATTTTCACCCCTAAAAGTGAGATTTTTTTCAGTGCTTACATCTCAGTAACGATTTGAAACTGTGGAAATCTAATTACATATTTGGAATCAGGAGAACATTTGCTTTAAAAATACAGATTTTTCTAAATAATAATAAAAAAATTTGTAGTTGTCATATGTCGCCAGATTCAAAGTTATTCGACATGTCACTTGAAAAGTCTTTCTCAAGAATCGCTTGGAATTTGAAAAACTAATTACAGATTTGGAATCAGCATAGCTCTTACTTAATAATAGTTAAAAAGAAATCAGATAGGGGAAATTTTTATCCCCAAAATAGTTGGCATTCCCCAGTTTTAAAAAAAATTTGAGGCTCATGCCACAATTTGAGTGGTCATATCTCAGCAACCATTTGGAATTATGGAAATCTAACTACACATTTAAAATCAGGGAAAATCTGCAATAAAATTGCTTCAAAATGATTTAAAAATTCAAAAAAAAAAAAAAAATTTCGAACAAAAGTATCGAGGCAGTTTCAAGGTCGTTCAACAGGTGTCACTTTAAAAGTTTTTTTTTTCTCTGAGGAACCGTTTGGAATTGTGAAAAACTAATTACAGATTTGGAATCAGCAAAGATTTTACAGATTTTTTTCTCTGAGGAACCGTTTGGAATTGTGAAAAACTAATTACAGATTTGGAATCAGCAAAGATTTTACAAAAAAAAAACTAGTGAAAAGAGAAATCAGATGGAGGTAATACTTACCCCTCCAAAACAGACCCCCAAACTTTTATTGTTGTCTATGAACAGCATTCCATGATTGAATGGTCATATCTCAGTAACCATTTGGATTTATGAAAAACTAATTACATATTTGGAATCAGGAGAAAATTTGATTACTTCAAAAAAATTGAAAACTAAAAAAGAAATTTTTTTCGGACAAAATAACGGTGCATTTTCATGTTCATTCGACATGTGTTACTTAAGAAGTTTTCTTCTCAGGAACCGCTTGGAATTTTAAAAAAACTAATTACAGATTTGAAGTCGACATAGATTGTACTAAAAACCGCTGAAAATGAAAAAGGGGGAAACGTCATCCCTTTTCTTTAAAGGCTTTGCTTCAAAGTCCTGACATGAATTACAATTGTGGAAATATTTATTCCCTAAACTAAGTGATGTCGTAGGGTTTATTATTTTTCCTATGTTTGATATGCTTTCATATTTGATAAAAGCTAATACGGTATAAACGTATGGTTTCCGCCATCTTTGATCTCTGTCCATGTGATTTTCATCCGTAGATTTTCTCTTGACAACGTGGTTTCCTCACTCCAATATCCAATTCCTGTTTATGACTCACTAAATTTATATACTATTATTTACTTTGACTCATTACACAATGGGTCATTATGTCTATAACATTATCACGGGATTGATATATGTATCGTTTCCCAATCAGACCTGATATTTCATGTTTATGACTCATCTGAGGTGACATATAACATGATCACGTGTTTACAGTGTTAATTTACTTCAATATCTACAAAGACATTCTATAACAATACTCATTGTATTTGTAAATAAAAATTCTTACTACACAATAAACAATTACCTTAATATGATTTTATATATGCGAGGGCATTAGGACTTAAATATTGTATCATATAAATTCCATCTCATGATTATTTCTTTAATAGCAAAATATGATACGCATATTCTTGGATATTCATCCCGTTTTTTACAGGCTGTGACTTATTTAAAACTTATTTCACATCATCATTTCCTATATTTTTTTCAAGCTATAACTTTCTAAAACTTATTGTAAATTACATTTTCTATATTTAAAAATTTATTTTCATACCTTTCAGTAATAAATTATCCTGTATCTCTTAAAAAAATTGTAAACATTTTTGTAAAACAATTTATTTATTAAATATTTGTCGTTATTTATGGG
>SEYY01001043.1:175035-205035 GCA_009176605.1 Armadillidium nasatum
ATATTATGCAAGACTTCATGTTTTGCTGAGTTTATATTTAAACAAAGAGGTTATGCATATTTTGAAGGCTTTTCAAATTTAAATATTTTATTAACGCAATGTATTGTAAGCATTGGCAATGAGAGCAAGTCTTCTTTCATATAATGTCCAAGTTTTACAGTTCACAGATTTGGCATCAACATCGGTAAGTATTGTTCAATTCTTACACATACCATTATTAACTGGATTTGTCCTATACCATAGTATCGATACTGATATTTGACTCGGCCTTTAGTTTCCATTATTATTATTATTAATTTCCATTATTATTATTATTATTATTATTATTATCATTATTATTATTATTTACTTTCCAGTTATTGCGACTATAGCTTTAGCGTTTCTTCTTCTTCCAATGTGTCAATATATTATTAGGCCATGCGCTGACAACAAAAAGTATGTATTCAACTCATATATATATATATATATATATATATATATATATATATATATATATATATATATATATATATATATATATATATATATATATATATATATATATATATATATATATATATATATATTGTATTTTATAAAAGCATTTACCCTTAGTTTATATTGTTTCGGTATTAATTTTTATCAGTATTAAAATAGTTATAGAGTTCCGCCCTTCTTTTCATTTTAAAATGAAATAACTGATTTCTACATATTTGTTTGTTCTTGAATACTTTTTTATTTTTTTTTTTTTTTTTTTTTGAATCTACAAAATGTTTCCAGTATTCATGTATGACTGACCAAATATTTCCTTTTCCATTTAAATATTTATTTATTAGAGATTTATTTTTAGCTTTATATTGATGGTAAGAAAATTACATAAGGATTGAAACTATAAATGCTAAAATCATTTTTTTGAATGCATGTGTTTATAAAGTGATTCTATTTTATACATATTTTCGCGCCACATTCACACACCTTCCTACACAGAAGTGTCTATTGGTTTGTCAAGTAAGAACATATATATATATTCCGGTTTTCTTAATGTCTCTGCCACTTCATCACTTTAATATCTTGATGAAGCACTACGCATAGCGAGTGTAAAGTCTTGTAAAACCCAACTTTCTTTCTTGTTGCAGACATATTTCGTGAGTTTTGCATCATAATCTCATTTAAATCTTGCTAATCTGTAGGACTTACTATTCTCAAAAACTTCTCGAATACAATTTCTCAATTTCATTTATTTTCTTCAAACTCGGGTCTCTCATGTACTTAGTTAAATTTCTACAGATATTCGTTCTTTTGTTTTGTTATTGGGAAACATTTAAAGATTCTTTGAATTTTATTTCTAAACAACCAAACCTTTGATGAACTGTTTCGTAAAACCCATTTTAATGTGTGAATTTATAAGTAACATTTCTTTGATATTCATTAGAAGCAAGAACTATCATCAGACCAACCTATTATGCAAAATGTTATAAACCAGTTTAATGTGTAAAGGTAGAGCAACACCTTTGTGGTTGCAATCAAAACTCATGCTAAGGTTGTTTTAACCTCTGCTTATTAATAACAGTCCTGTCCCACTCATTCATAAAAGCATAAAGTTTTCTTTTTCATCTGTCTGCAAACTTAGAAAAATGCCTGTACTTTGAAAAGGAAGGCTGAACTGATAACTATCCTTACTCTACTCTAGCACTCCGGTTATAGCTCCTGCTCTATTTACACTTAGGAAATCATTAGTTCTAGGTTATGCAATTTTTGAATAATGATGTCAAATATTTTTTACCAACTCTTTTTATTCACGTATAATTACAAATATTAAACTATTCTAAAGGAAGCAAAAATCTTTCTCTGCTGCCTTGAGTTTTGAATCTTCACATTTCCGTCAGCTGCATCTATTATGCTTGATTGTTTATCAGTAGCAGATTTTTTTTTTTTTTTTTTTTTTTTTTTTTTTGTGTGTGTGTGTGTGTAGGGAAACAGAACGAGCTACAAATTTGACAGACTGTTCTGCTCAAAACCAATATAAATGTGACTGACCCTATCAGGGATCGTAACCTCAAGTAAATAAGTCAGATCCTTTTTGTCATCTTAAGCTTTATAAATCATATATTTATTTGATTGTGCAGTTAAAACTAATAAATTATTCCTATAGAACTAAAAAATATTGTGATGAAAAACTTACTATACATTTGAAATCAACTCTAAATATTGATGAAAAAATATATTCTTTTACAAAACATAGTAACTTATTAATTTATATTTTAGGGATTTTTATGGGATTAGTTAATTAATCTTTATTTTATTTCAAATCTTTTTTAGAATTTCATTTGGAATGTGTGGACGTTTCACCGGCGCCGAAATAATGTCATTCTGTTTCTCCGTATCTATTGTTTGTGTCTGGGTATTGACGGGTCACTGGCTTCTCATGGATGGTAAATTCTAGAAATTTTTTTCATGCACATTACCTTGTGTTTTATTATTAATACATTTTTAGTATTTGATTATAAGATAGTATATATATATATATATATATATATATATATATATATATATATATATATATATATATATATATATATATATATATATATATATATATATATATATATATATATATATATATATATATATATATATATATAAGGGGTGTACCGGAACTGAAATTTTTAACCGAAATCCACAAAAAAAATTCTTTGAAACCAGAATTTTTTATGAAATTTCCTTTAGCATTAAAGAAATGTAAGAACAAAATTTTCTATATAACTTTCAACATAAAACTTATATTTATATATATATATATATATATATATATATATATATATATATATATATATATATATATATATATATATATATATATATATATATATATATATATATATATATATATATATATATATATATATATATATATATATATATATATATATATGGGATGGAGTGAAGTATCGGTATATTTTTGGGTATCGGTATCGGTTAAAAATGACCGATACCAGATTTTTTCATCACTTTGGCTTACATTTTTTGGAATGTTCAATTTCTTTGACTGTAAAGTTTCGAATACCACGAAACATTGTTTTTCTTGATTTTCCAAATTTTCAATTAATTAATTACTAATTAATCGTTAATTACAATTTTTGGCTTATATTCTATATCTCTGTAACTGCAGTTCCGATTTTGGTCAAATTAGAACAGTTAACTCTTTGTATAACATAGATCAACTTGTTATTCTTAATTGTTCATTTATTTAATTACTTAATTAATTAATTAAATTATGTAATATTTTATTAATATTACCTAATATTTTGAAACGTCGTTTCCCGATAATTTTGTTTCCAGAACATTGGTAAGATGCTTTCCACTAGAAGTTTATTTTGTCAAATGCACAAAATTGTTTTTCAATTTATTTTCACGCCATTTACTTCTTACCATTTGGTTTGTTTTCTTAAATATTTTATTTTTATTTTAATCCTTAATTGATTTTAACATATTAAGTAACTTATTTATTATATATATATATATATATATATATATATATATATATATATATATATATATATATATATATATATATATATATATATATATATATATATATATATATATATATATATATATATATTATATATATATATATATATATATATATATATATATATATGTGTGTGTGTGTGTGTGTGTGTTGTGTGTGGGGGTGGGGGATGTAGCGCCGTCCAAAGCAATTCAAGTACCCTCCATTGGGCATAAACGGGGGAGTGACAGTATGGTCAAGACCATTCCGTTTCACTCCGTTGCCCTTTGGTTGGTTCCTTTTCGCGTTTCACCTTCTCAGAGGGTCTCTAGTGTACCCTCGCCTCATATTGGAGTGTCTATGCTCCCACTTCTCCTTCCCCCGACTCCCTTCTCATGTTCCAAATTTACAAGCGCTTATTCATACATTACCTTTATAAAAAAAAAGAAAAAAAGAAAATATTGGTGAAACTCAAAACTGTGGGAATGGACCCTCGGAGTTTGCAGAGATCATTGCTACTAAAGTGATACTCTCTTGCATGGAGGCGTACATTCCATATTCTTTCCCTTCTACTAAACCTAACGAACTTTGGTTTAACTCTGCTTGTTCTCGTACCATTCTCCATAGGGATGATGCCTTCAGGAATTACCGTCGTTTTCAAACTCCAGAAACTCATTCAATTTATATTTCATCCCAGAATCGTGCAAAATCTATCCTCTGCAACACCAAAAACTCTTTTCTTCGTTGAAATGCAAAAATCACTTTGGTTCTTCTTCACTCCCTTCCTGGCATTTTGCAAAAAATGTAAATCTAATTTTGCTTCTTCCTCTTTCCCTCCTCTAATATCCTCCGACGCCATTTTGCCTTTTTCTAAAGCTGAACTATTCGCTCAGACTTTTGCCTCTAATTCAGCCTTAGACTATTCCGGAGCTACTCCTCCTTCTTTAACTTCTTCCATCTCATTTATGCCTACAATTTTCTGCTCTCTCAGAGCTTAACACTAAGAAGGTATATGTTCCTAATGGTATCCCTCATGAGGTTCTCAAAACTTGTGATTCTGAGCTTGTACCCTGATATGGTAAACTACTTCGTCTCTGTCTTTTTGCTTCAACATTCCCTTCTTGCTGGAAACGTGAGCTCATTCAGCCTGTGCCGAAGAAAGGGAACCCCTCTCGACCCTCCAACTGCTGTCACATTCTTTAACCTCCGTTCTTGTTAAAGTTTTCGAATCTCAATTAGAAGCATCTCAATTCTTCAAATCTTATCTCTGATCGCTAGTATGACTTCCATAAGAAACTCTCTACTGGTGATCTCTACGAAATTTCGGTGAATCTTTTGATAGGGACTGGTACAAAGCTTTGATTTCTAAACTTTCCTCTTTCAGAATTTATCATTCTCTTTGATTTTCTTTCTGGTCGTTCTATAGCTGCTGTTGTAGACGACCACCATTCATCCTTTAAATCTGCTAATAGTGGTGTCCTATCCCCAAAGCTTTTTAAACTTTTAATTAATAATCCTCTCTATTACTTCATTACCTATCCGATCCTATGCTGATGATCTCACCCATCATTACTCACTTTCAGCAACAGTTAATTGACGCTAGAATGTTGGCCTTGGAAAATCTGACCTCTGATTTTTCTTGCACTTCAAATTGAGGAAGAGAAAACATAGTCTTTTTCAATGCCTCAAAAACTCAGTTCCTCCATATCTCTACTCGAGACTGTCTACTACAAAACTATGACATCTTCTAAAACACGCAACTCAAGCCTTCATCTGTCCTTAATAATCTTTAGTGGTCTTTCTTGAAAGGATCACATTACTTCTCTTTCCAAACAAGCTTCTAAGAGGTTGGGTGTTTTGTTGCACATTCATGATTTTTTTTATGCCAATCCAATTGCTTTCTCTTTATAGGGGTGTTGTTCTCCCTGTTTGGAATACGCCTCATACATCTGGGGTAGTTCCACTCACACAGCTCTCCTTAACAAGGTGTAGTCTGGCTTTTCGTCTTAACTAATTCTCTCCAGTCTCTTTCTCTTCTGAACTCTTCCGTTACTTTTCAGGTCCATTGAGAACACGCTTGTGTAACACGATTTTCTACACAGTCTTATCCTTTTTCTGTCCAACTGTCTGATCCCATACATAATTGCTATTCCTAATCTTATATGTACTCAATTGGTAAAGTCTGAAACACACTCCCTTTTTCTGTTTTCCGAACTTCTTTTGGCTTGCACACTTTCAAGAGCCGTGTATGGGTGCATGTAGTTGTTTAACGATTAGGTTCTGTATTGACCCAACTCTGGTGTAAATTAGTAGGTTTCTGGTTTTAACCCACCAGAGGAAATATATATATATATATATATATATATATATATATATATATATATATATATATATATATATATATATATATATATATATATATATATATATATATATATATATATATATATATATATATAATATATTTGGAGCCAAGATAGAGAGAAGTTAGGAGAGGTGATAAGAAGTTTTGCTGAAAAGCTAAAAGAGGTGGAATTGATCGTGAACGTAGAAAAGACAGAACTGTTAATAATTAGAAGGGAGGAGGAGGGAGAGGAGCTTGTGCTGAAGGTGCATGGCGAGGAGGTGATTGTGGTAGAGAGATGTGAGGATTTGGGGAGGGGAAAGTATTCACAAGGGATTTCACATATTTAGATGGAGGCGAGTGCTGGCCCCACTGACAGGCCCCTAGAGCCTTACTTGGATCGGATATATATATATATATATATATATATATATATATATATATATATATATATATATAATATATATATATATATATATATATATATATATATATTCTTAACAGTTAAAAATTGGTATCGGTATCGGTTGAATTTGAAAGTCTTGGTATCGTATCGGTAAAAAAAAAAAATTTTTATCGCTCCTCCAATATAATATATATTATATATATATATATATATATATATATATATATATATATATATATTATATATATATATATATATATAATATATAATATATATATATATATATATATATATATATATTTTTTTTTTTTTTTTTTTTTTTTTTTTTTTTTTTTTTTTGTTTTTTTGTTCTTTTTAATATTTTAATCCTTTAGTTCTAATTACAAATACACAAATGAAAAGGATATTTTCTTCTTTAATATTTGTTAGTTATTACATGCACCGTGACTCTCCATACCCTTTTACTTTCCTTTGTATGTCTATGGTTTCTTATAAATTATTTTTTTATAATTAATTGGTAATTAAAAGGATAGTTTTAACGTTTTTTTTAAGTTTTTTTTCTTCTTAAACTTGCCATTGTAAGACCATTTTCGTTATATATATATATATATATTATATATATATATATATATATAATATATATATATATATATATAATATATATATATATAATTATTATTATTATTATTATTATACACTACATCATATCCCGCACCGCAAGATGCAGGGTGGCGTCGGCTGCAGAAACTTCACATTCTTGCAACCGTACATGGGAGGAAAATACTGGTAAAAAATTTTCCCAGCTTTTAGACCCATGCGAAGAATAATTCTCCAATTGTTCTGACTGCGTCGAAATCCCAATCCTTTATCGACCAGATGTTATCTAAAAGTACCAATAATTTCCAATTTTCAATATATTTGTTCGCCAAAAGTTGTCTAAAAGAACCTAATTAAAAATTTTGATGCTTTATTGTCGATTTATATTTAAAATTGCTCAAAAGACCTGGTTGTAAAATTCTGTTGCTCCTCTTGAGTTTTGATAAAATATTAATTTGATTTAACTTATATTATAATGGTTCAATTTCAAATGTTAAATTCAATAAAAAAATTTAAAGTTTCTTCCATTCCTAAAATTTTCAATTACTTCTAAATAACAACGACGAAATATATATATATTATATATATATATATATATATATATATATATATATATATATATATATATATATATAATATATATATATATATATATTATATATATATATATATATATATATATATCTCACAGATTTATGGTCTTCTGCTCATAGAGATCATGGGGAGACTTGTATGGTGGCGCTTGACATATCTAAGGCATTTGACCGAGTATGGCATGCGTCACTGCTTTCCAAGCTCCCCTCCTTTGGGTTTCCTCCTTCTCTTTGCTTACTTATGTCTAGCTTTCTTTCTAATCGCTCCATTTCAGCTGTTGTTGATGGAGCGACTTCTTCCTTTCCTATCAATAAGGGTGTTCCTCAGGGTTCTGTCTTATCTCCTACTCTATTCTTACTTTTCATTAATGATCTTCTTAGCTGTTCATCTAACCCTGTCCATTCATATGCCGATGACTCAACCCTCCATTCTTCTACTCATTTCAAATCTGCTCCTTCCTTTGCATCTAGAGTTGCCTCTTGTCTTCATCTTTCCGATTCCATTCTTGTTGATCTGGATAGAATTTCCCAGTGGGGTCGTCTCAACCTTGTGAAAATCAACTCTTTAAAAACTCAACTTCTAGAAATCTCCCTCTCAAAGACACCTCCTAACTTTTCTATTTCTTTCGACGGTTCTCCCGTCTCTCCTGTTGACAATATAAATATTCTTGGCCTTATCATAAACAAAAAAATGTCTTGGAAACCTCACATCACAATGGTTGCTCGTGCGGCCTCAAAGAAGCTGGGAGTTCTGTTTAGACTGCGAGAATTTTTTTCTTTTTCACAGCTACTCCAATTATACAAGGGTCTCAACCGCACTTGTATGGAGGACTGCTCTCATATCTGGGGTGGCTCAGGCTTCACCCGTCTTTTGGATAGGGTTGAGTCAAAGGCTAAAAGACTTATAAACTGTCCCGTTCTTTCTAATTCTCTTGACTCTTTATCTTTGCGACGTGATGTTGGTGCCTTATCTCTTTTCTATAGGTACTACAGCGGCAAATGCTCGAGGGAACTATCCACCCGTGTTCCTCCACTTTTACGGCGTCCTCGCAGCACAAGGGGTGCAATGTCCGCGCATCAATTTTGCGTGGACATAGGCAACTCCAGGCTTGTTCGCTGTGGTGCCTCCTTTTTTTCCTGCCACCTCTGTTTTGTGGAAATCTCTCCCATCCTCTGTGTTTCCTGTTGAATTTAATCTCCATTCCTTTAAGACCGACGTCTGTGCTCACCTGCGAAATTTGCGTTAGGTGTGGGTTGTTTTTTTTTATTCTTTTATTCTTAGCACCCCCTCCTTGAATAGGGCTTTGCCCGTGAGTGGTGGTGATGTGTAAAAAAAAAAAAAAAAAAAAAAATATATATATATATATATATATATATATATATATATATATATATATATATATATATATATATATATATATAATATATATATATATATATATATATATATTGATTTAAATGTTTCTACTAAAGATAACAAGGTAACTACCCACCTTTTATAAAACGAAGATCCTTTGACGAAATTTATTAAAAACAAATAAACTTTCAAAAAGAAGAAACTAAGATAAGAAATTAGGAGAAGATTAGATTATTAGTGTCAATGAAAGTTCATCCGTAACTTTAATCATCTGATTTTTGCAATCTTCTCAAAAGGTAAACTTCACTGAAGATTCAAATACGAATTTTTCCTTTTATCTCTTTAAACTTTTACACTATAAAGAATACAACAGTAAATTAAATCCTTTATCCAAAATATTTTGAATAGGGTTGAGTCTAAGGCTAAAAGACTAATAAATTGTTCCCTACTTTCAAACTCCCTTGACCTTCTTTCTCTGCGACGCGACGTTGGCTCACTCTCTGTTTTCTATTGGTACTACAATGGAAGGTGCTAGAGGGAGTTAAAATCTTGCATTCCGACCTCCATTGCGTTGCCCTCGCAGCACAAGGGGTGCCTTGTTTGTACATGAATTTTGTGCTAGTATTGTATACTCTAGGTTTGCACTTTGTGGTACCTCATTTCCAGTAACCTCTGTTCTGTGGAACTCCCTACCTCTGTTTTCCATGCTATATTTAAAATACCATTCTTTAAATCCTTTGTCTGCGCCCACCTGAGAGATCTGCGTTAGGATTTGTGGGGGTTTCTTTTATTCTTTTATAATGCCGCTTCTTTGAAAATGGTTCTGCCCGTGCGTGGTTATATGAAAAAATAATTAACCATAAGTATCCCATTTAAAAATAAGTACATAATTTTGTGTATATATATATATATATATATATATATATATATATATATATATATATATATATATATATATATATATATATATATATATATATATATAAATATTTTATTTTTTTTTTTTTTTTATTATTTTTTTTTTTTTTGAAATTATTAAAAATTAAATATATTTATATATATATATATATAATATATATATATATATATATATATATATATATATATATATATATATATATATATATATATATATATATATATATATATATATATATATATATATATATACATTATTCATTACAACCTTTCCAATCGTGTATTGGTGTCTGTTGCAGGTCTTATTCAATTCCCTCACCAATCTTCTCTACTCATTCTTATCCTCCGTCAGTGGCACACCCTCCTCCCAGGTCATCTCCCTGTCCCTTAACAACACTTTGACACCACTCATGCAACTCTTCTCCGTCTCCCTATATATATATATATATATATATATATATATATATATATATATATATATATATATATATATATATATATATATATATATATATATATATATATATATATATATATATATATATATATATATATATATATATTATATATATATATATATATATATATATATATATATATATATATATATATAACAATTTTAATACGTAAATAAATTACATTTATTTAATCGTCAGGCATCATCGTACGTCTGGCAGTGTAGCTGCCACGGCAACGTTCTATCTATCAGTTAGGCTTGTATCCCACGGCAAACTTCGGTCGTCGGGTTATGATAAGTCGAACTAAGTACGATAAAAGAAAACTAAATAATAATAATAATTTTCGTACCAAAGCCGTTCTTTTAAAATTTATTTTCACATCTTTTACAATTTTCTTAATCAAAATTCGCCAAGGATTTCAAAAATATAATCCTTTTTAACGTACGTTTCGTAGTTTTTTAAATATTTATGGATATCAAAGTAAAGTCTGAATATATATATATATATATATATATATATAATATATATATATATATATATATATATATATATATATATATATATATATATATATATATATATATATATATATATATTAAAAAAAGCTACTTTTCATTTTACTTTCATTAATAAAAGTATAAATAATTAAAAAAAAAATTTTTTTTTTTTTTTTTTTGGTTTATTTAAACCAAACTACCATGGACCTACCCCAATGTAAGGTTTTGTTAGCTTTCAGACTCTTCGAATGTATAACTGAAACCACGTCAACTAAAATTTATATATCGCTTAAATCGCTCATAGGCCAAACATGAAGGTCACAAGCTTCCGTTCATGAGATACGATTATCCCACAAAAAAAAATAAAAATTAAATAAATTTGGGTTGAAATCAAATTTTGTGATTTTTAACAAATCCTAAACTATGAGAGATATTTCAAAGATATTTAATACCTAAATTGTACGTGTCAATTTAGGACTTAGAAGCCCCCTGGGACCGTTTCTCTATTTAGTTTTAAGGGAGTGTGCTTCTGAGCTTGCTTCGTCCCTCGTTCAACTTTACTCTCTGTTCCTCAATACTACTACTTTCCCTCAGTATTGGAAGCGCTCACTGGTTCAACCTGTTCCGAAGAAGTGTATCCGCTCTGATTCTTCTAACTACCGCCCTATAACACTTTTATTCTATCTAAGATCTTTGAAACCCTATGAACGTAAGGAAGGCAAGCGGACCGGATGGCATTTCTCCCCGAGTTTTAAGGGAGTGTGCTTCTGAGTTTGCTCCGTCCCTCGTTCAACTTTTCTCTCTATGCCTCAATACTAGTACTTTCCCTCAGTATTGGAAGCGTGCATTGGTCCAGCCTGTTTCGAAGAAGGGTAGCCGCTCTGATTCTTCTAACTACCGCCCTATAGCTCTCACTTGTATTCTGTCTAAGATCTTTGAAACCCCTTCTCAACTAATTTCTTAGATCATCTGGAATCTCATTCCCTTCTTTCTTATCGCCAGTATGGCTTTTGACGTTCGAAGCCTACTGGTGATATACTTTCCTATCTCATAGATTTATGGTCTTCTGCCCTTAGGGAACATGGGGAGACTTGTGTTGTGGCGCTTGACATATCTAAGACATGTGGCCGGGTATGCATGCGTCACTGCTTTCCAAGCTACCCTCTTTTGAGTTTCCTCCTTCTCTTTGCTTACTTATGTCTAGCTTCCTCTCTAATCGTTTCATTTCGGCTGTTGTTGATGGGCGACTTCTTCTTTTCCTGTCAATAGTGGTGTTCCTCAGGGTTCTGTCTTGTGTCCTACTCGATTCCTACTTTTCATTAATTATCTTTTCAGCTGCTCATCTAACACTGTCCATTCATATGCCGATTAATCGACCCTTCATTCTTCTACTCATTTCAAATCTGCTTCCTCCTTTGCATCTATAGTTGCTTCTCGTCTTCATCTTTCAGACTCCATTCCTTCAGATTTGTATAGAATTTCCCAGTGGGGTCGTTTCAACCTTGTGAAATTCAACTTTAAAAACTCAACTTCTCAAAATCTCTCTCTCAAAGACACCTCCTAACTTTTCTATCTCTTTCGACGGTTCTCCCGTTTCTTCTGTTGACAATATGAACATCCTTGGGCTTCACATAAACAAAAAAAATGGCTTGGAAACCTCATATCACAATGGTTGCTAGGGCGGCCTCAAAGAGGCTGGGAGTTCTGTTTAGACTGCGAGAATTTTTTTCTTCGCAGCTACTCCAATTATACAAGGGTCTCAAACGCCCTTGTATGGAGTACTGTTCTCATATCTGGGGTGGCTCAGGTTTCACCAGTCTTTTGGATACGATTGAGTCAAAAGCTTAAAAACTAATAAACTGTTCCGCTCTTACTAATTCACTTGACTCTTTATCTTTGCAACATGACGTTAGAGCTTTGTCTCTTTACAGCGGCAAATGCTCGAGGGAACTGACCACTCGTAGACCTCCACCTTTACGACGTCCTCGAAGCACAATGGGAGCATTGTCTGCACATGAATTTTGTGTGGACTTAGGCAACTCCAGGCTCGTCCTCTGTGGTGCCTCCTTTCCAGCCACCTCTTTTGTGGAATTCTCTCTCATCTTCTGTATTTCCTGCTGAATTTAATCTCAATTATTTTAAAGCCCACTTCTGTGCTCACTTGAGAAATTTGCATTAGGTGAGACTTGTAGGATTTTTTTCTATTCTTTTATTTATTTTTATCCTCCTCCTTGAATAGGGCTCTGCCCTTGAGCAGTGGTGATGTGTACGAAAAATTTTTTTTGAATGCATTGGATTTGACAGAAAAGATGAAGCTGAATTGGAAGAACATTGTTATTAAAAATGAACCAGATATTTACATAACTCATATTACATCAGATTCTGCCAAGGCCCGATGTATTATTGATGAAATAATAACATTTTTAATTGATTCTAATAGCAAGATTTCCTTTAAGGCTATGTGATGGGACCCCAGTTAACACAAAGAGTTGGTGTAGTTTTGAGACTGTTTGAAATATATTTGTAAAGACTAATACAGTGATTAATTTGCATCTTACATGCAATTCATAGACGAACATCAGGACCAAAAACTTTCAAGTTTGCCATTGGAAATAAAATTGAAGACGTAAAGAAGTTGGAGTTAGTTGATTTTGAACTTGTAAACAGCAACCTTGAAAAAATCCCTCAAGACTTCGTTAAGCAAATTAGCATTGACCAAAAATACTTGTTTGAAATGTGTATTAGTATAAAATCAGGGAAAATATCACCATCATTAGCCAATAAATCTCCAGGTACCGTTCATCGTGCCAGATGGTACCAAAAACAAACAGGATCTTACGGTTATATGTCTCCACAAAACATCTAAACAATGCTCTTTTAAATCTAGTTAATATAATAATAAAAGTTTACGCACCAGGGTGGCTTTCGATAAGGTCACATCCAAAGGCAACTGATGGTGCACATAAATTTTGGTACCTGTATGATGTGCCTACTTAAAGACGTGGGAAAAAAAACATGCTATGATTATGGAGCGTGTACTAAGAAGCAACTCGTACTTTGCTCATCCTGAGAATGTATTACTTGCATGTTAATGAACACAAGAAAAGAAATACGAGATTTAGTTGTTCAACGGATGATTCAAGCAAGAGTAAGGAATCCCAATGCAAGAGTTTTTGAACTGTCTAAAACACTAAACTTTAATGCAGATAACCATTCAAACATGATTGATTGGGAAAAGGAAGCAGTCACCCAGCCACCTGTTTTAATGGATTTAACTGTTAACGAAATAAAACAATTTGTAAATGAGCCAATTAACACAGTTTTGTTTCCATGCCACACTCAGGATGTAAATGTTACACAAGCGTCACAAGTAAGAATTGGATATGAAAACAGACATGAGTATATTTTGAATGTAATAGAGTCCAGAAAATAACTTAAGGAATTCGACAGCAAAAAACAATGGTCCTAATGACTATTTAGATTTATAAAAAGGTAAATGTTAAGAAGTTGGCTAGTTTTTTTTTTTGTTTTTTTTTTATTTTTTATTTTTTTTTTAACTTTATATTTTAATTATAATCATACCTAAGGCATATATATATATATATATATATATATATATATATATATATATATATATATATATATATATATATATATATATATATATATATATATATATAATAGTCCAAAGTAAAAATAAAGGAATTTTATTTATAAGTATTGTTGATTTCTTTTTCATTTTCCCTTAAGGTTGAGGGGATAGGGGTTTGTGAAGGGTATTTGTGCGTATGTAAGAATATGTCATATCTTATTATCAACCTCTGAGCTATTGTTAAAAGAAAGAAGATGTATTGTTATTTATTTTTTTAACTTTTCAGTTAGGGAGATCGCACAACCATATAATTTGAGATATAATGTTACATCCTCATCATGATGTCTGTGCGCATCGTATTTTTTGGGGAGAATTTATTTTTACTCACTCTTTATATATATATATATATATATATATATATATATATATATATATATATATATATATATATATATATATATATATATATATATATATATATATATATATATATATATATATATATATATATATATATAATTCTATGGAATTCTATGGCTTAATATATTGAGAATATTATTATAAAAATGATTCAGTTTTATATTCAGTACAATCTGACTAAATTTGGTGCCTTCACCAGATAATTTTATTGCAGAATGCAAAACTAGTAAATAAAGAAATGATTACTTAATCAAGTATTAAGATTCACTTGTGAGGTTAAGAGTTCTAATAGGTTTCTTTTCTAGATTTAAATGTTATCAGGGTGGGAAGTACTTACGTTTAATATTTATAGAAAATTAGGACAGGGCGTCTCTTTCCTTCACATTTTTTCATACCATCCTAAGTATGTGAAGAGAGCAGTTATATCGAGAGGGCTTTGGTTATCGGACCCAGAATTTGTTGACTTGGAATTTCGAAATACTTTTAATGTTTTCATAATTTAGATTATTCTTTTGAGTTTATCTCGCAAGTTTTAATTTGCGCCAAACAAATGGTTTTATACGGGAATCAATGATAGACCACCGACGACCCATTTTTCAGTAAGTTCAGTTCCTTATTGTAAGGAATTAGAATCTTGTAAGTTTCTTCTTTCTAGGAAGGACATGTCTCTCGTCTTCACCTTTTCTAACAGCATTGAGTGTCTACTCCTTAGCAATAGGCCAACTTCTCATGCTGGGAGGTGTTTATTTAATACCATATTGATTATGTGAGAAGGCTTATGTGGGGAAAAACTCTTGAACACCAAAATGTTCGAATTAATCAGCATAAATACTGTTTTTGAACATGTCTAAATAATGCAATTTTTTATCACATTTTAACCAATTGAAATTCATTTTCCGAAGCAGTAGGAAAAATATCTTACAGTTTATAGAGTGTTGCCATATGGTTTTATAACAATATTAACAGAACCCCATTTCATACGCTGTAGATTTGTCAATAAAAGATTAGGTCACTTCTGTTTTGAGTTTAAGCGGAATCTTTTCTCGTCAGTCATATCAAACTGGACCCAATGAAGGCCCTGCATTTGTGGGTGGAAATGTTGTTTTGTTACATTTTCGTGGTTTTAATGTTTTATATATATATATATATATATATATATATATATATATATATATATATATATATATATATATATATATATATATATATATATATATATATATATATATATATATATACGAGGGGAAGTCAAAAATCATCCGCACTTCCGTCAAAACATTCGTTAGGTTGAGTGCTCGCACGCTGAAAAGTGGTACTCCAGAGATAACGCAACTCAGATATGACTCTTATTGTCCCAGTGTTCTCGTTGGTGTTACAGCGTGCACAAAGGAAGAACAGAGATCAATAATCGGTTTCTGTGGTCGGAGGGTGTTTCAGACGCTGAAATTCGTTGCAGACTAAATGAAATACGGTAATAATTCGTCTGTTAACAGATTCATGTTTTGTTATACCCTCTGGGAATATACAGCAAAATTATTTATCTTAAGCTTGGAAATATAGCGGTGTTAAAACAATTCTCGAAGAACTTTTGAATTCATTGAAAGAATGTTTTTGTCTGATTAAAGAAAATAAAGAAAGCATGCAAACAGCATCCTTAAACCCACAATACAAATTAGGTCCACTAGATACAAAAGAACATTACGATATAAAATTGATGCTTAATGAGGAAATAAATTCAAAATAAAAATTAAAGAAATCAGCACATTGACTTTTGATAATTTAAGTCAGGAAGGTGAGTGTTCTCCACCTCATTCAGATGTTATCAGCGAAACAGAAGAAATAGATGTGCAGAAGGAGAGACTCCTTTTGCCTTTTTAGAATGCTTCCATGAAATTTTGCACAGGTCATCTAATGAAAATGACCAAATTTAGAAATAAATGGGGAAGCTTCAAATTTTATTCATAAGAAAGGACAAGAAGCAAACAAAGGATAGAAGTAGTAGTTTAAAAGAAAGAAATTTGTAATGTGGAGAATTACTTTTCCTCTCTAATTATGGAAAGAAAATTAACAAAAGTAATACATCAGATGACTTTATTTGTAGTTGAAAGAGAATGTCTAAATATCAACAAATTAGTCATCCTTACCTAGCATGAAAATATATTTCTGCTCCTTATTCAAGTGTTTTTAATTAAAGAATATTTAACCAGGCAGGAAACATTTACACTGAGAAAAGAAATCGAATTTCCCCTTAATTTGAAGATAAGTTACTTTTTCTTCATCATAATTCACAAGTATTTCATTTTAAGTACCAAGGGACCAAATCAAGTGTGTATATATATATATATATATATATATATATATATATATATATATATATATATATATATATATATATATATATATATATATATATATATATATATATATATATATATATATATATATATATATATATATATATATATACATGATTCGGATGTCTTCGGGAGTGGACGTGCTTAAAACCAGATGGGAAAAGAAAAGAAAGAATTATCAGATGGAAAATTGATTAAAAAAAGACATAGCAGCCTTCACAATCTATTTTGAAAGCTAGAAAACTTATGTAGAGAATGTTTAAGAATTGATTTAAATGAAAATTATTTTTTGAGCAGCTTAAAAATACTTAGATTTATTTTTAAATATGAATTTTAGACTTAAAATATCGGAATTTTTTAAAAAAAGTAAATGAAAACAACTATTTTTCAAAAATCCATGGGGGCTTTTAAGAGCAGATGGCGAAATAAGCTGGTCCCACTGACAGTGAAAACCCTTCCAGGGAGAATATATATATATATATATATATATATATATATATATATATATATATATATATATATATATATATATATATATATATATATATATATATATATATATATATATATATATATATATATATATATATATATATATATATATATATATATATATATATGAATGAATTTTCACATCCACAGCCCTTTTTAATTTTAAAATTTCCAAAGGTTTCAGCTTATCTTTCTTACATTTTTCCTAATTATTGAAAGTTATAAAAGGGTAATTTTAACTTTTTGCTCTTGTTCTACTCCCATTTTTTTTTTTTTTTTTTTTTTTTCAGAAAATAAATGTTAGCTTATATATACAAGTTTTTTTTTTTTTTTTTTTTTTTTTTTTTTTTTTTTTTTTTTTTTTTTTATTTTTTTATCCTCCTCCTTTCCTGCATGGTAATAAAAGTTAAATTTTATTATTTAAAAGTCCTTAAGGCTACACAAAACTTCGGCCAGCGATCCGGAAAATAAAGAGCTCTCCAACCTGAACGAGAGAGTTTTAAAAATGACGAATCTCTGGCCTTGCCTAAGCCAGGATTTTGATGCATCATTAATTTTAAAGAAGTATTAGAGAATTGTTTTTATATGAAATCTGTTATTATTTATTTCAATTAATAATTTATACGTGGTTTACAGCCATGGGAATGGGCTTGTGCGTAGCCTTCATCGCCTTCGTCAGGTTACCAAGCTTAAAAGTGTCAACCCTACTTCTCACAGGCTTGCTTATCTACGACGTATTTTGGGTGTTTTTCTCGTCGTACATTTTTAGTGCAAATGTAATGGTTAAGGTAAGAAGGAATTGAATATATATATATATATATATATATATATATATATATATATATATATATATATATATATATATATATATATATATATATATATATATATATATTATATATATATGGTATTACTTCATTATTGTTTATCATGATTGAAGTGTACTAAAAGTGTTAAAAAAAAAATTTATTTCTGCATGTACAGGGAGTTCTAGAATTTTTATTTTGTGTTACGGAATTAACTACCTAAATATTTTGGTAAAGTTTTCAGAACAACAACAAGAACAATTTAATGTTTATTACTTTATTATAATTGCAAAAAAAGGAGAGAGATTTATAAATCTTTGGTCAGAACTTTATTGAAAATTTTGAACTGTGCTCCATCCGTATACCTGACCTGCAAACTTCAAATCTATCCTTAGCATTGCGAAACATTTTAAAGAATTTCGGGAGTTATATCCTGCAGTTCTATTTGTAAGTTTTCTTTACGTTTAGTTAAATTACTGATCTTGTCATAAACCTTTGTTTTGATAAGACCCCATACAAAAAAAAATCCGGAGATCACGTAAGGCAAATTGTAAGTCATTTATATTTTTAAAGCGACTGTTGAGTTTTTCTCGAACAATTATGTTAACGTTATCAACAATCTTATCGTCAATCAGCTCTGGTTGCAAAAACAGCTGAAGTAAATCAAGGTAGTTGGTACCTGTTACGGATACCCTGTACGTTCAAAAATAAAAGTTTTTACATTTTTAATACATTTTAAACATGATAAAGTTAATTATCACATGGAATATTAAACTTGAGTTTTAGTTTAAAAAAAAAGTTTCAGATTTCACTGGACGAGAGAGTTTCTAAGGTTTAAGGGGTATTCTAAATATTGTTTAATATTTTATTATTTTTTTTTTTTTATTTATTTTTTTTTTTAATAGCACACAAAACCCCTACGCCACCCACTTGTTAAAGCTAAGCTTTCATTATTGATTTGATAGTGCAATGAAAAAAAAACCATGCATGTGAAGATCTTTTGAAAAACTACTTTGTTATTATATTACAAAAACGAAAAAAAATAATGATTTATATTCTAGAATTTTGCTTTGAGCGAGAAATCTTACTCGAATAATGTTTTCCTTTTTAAGTTATGCCATGTTGCATAAATGTGGTTATAATAAAACGCAGTTAATTCATAAGGATTATATTTTCAATATTATTAAGATTAGATATTAGTTTCTATTTCTAAAGATTTATATACATTTCATCCCAATAATAATTTTATTAAAAATATTTTGATTAATACTTTAAGTGCTTTAATACTTTTCCTTTTATATAGAGACTTTTCTCTGATATATTTTTCACTTTCTGATTTAATTTTTAATTTTTAATTTGGTTAACCTTTCTAAAAAGTTTCAAACTTTTAAAGGTTGCTACTAGGCCGGCTGATAACCCAGTCGGTATAATGGCAAGGAAACTTCATCTCGGGAGCATGGGTAGAGATGCCCCAAAACTCTCTCTGCCAGGTAAACTCGTCTTCCCTTCGATGCACAACTCTGGGCATTTCTCCATGCTTGGACTTGGAGATATAGTATGTACCTTTAGTAAAAATATTTTATTTTATGTTTTACATTATATTTTGTATAATAATAATATGCCACAATTAATCGAAGGATTTAAAATTTTAATTATATTTATTTTTTTAATTATTTATATTTTTTAAAAGAAAGAATTACAAAACGTTGATAATTTTACAATTTCATATGCAAAAAATTATTCTTCTCAAACTTTTATTTTTGACTTCGTGAGTTTTGACTCTTGGAAGAATTTTTAATATTTTCTGTTAGTTGCCGATTGCTTTATTCCATATTTTCTTATAAGACAAGCGTTTTCTTTCCGAAAATTTGATTGTTGCAATTGGAATTACTAACAGTAGTCTTATAAAATCTTTGATATAAACATATCTTTGCATAGCAGAAAATTTAATACATTCAGGGGGCAGCATTTTTCATCAAATAATTATATTTTATTTCATAAATGAATACTTTTGATAAATTATTTCAAATAAGCTACAGGTAGTAACATTATTTCTTTTTAAGCTCCTAATTTTATGATAGAATACTAAATAATAAAATATTAATAATTAGTCATAATTATGTTTAACTCATATTTACCCCCAAGGTCATGCCTGGATTGTTGTTGTGCTTTGTTTTACGCTACGACGCTTACAAAAAGGCGCAGCTTATGTCTGCTGAAGCTGGTGTTCCTCCTCCGTCAAACTTTAATAAAATAAGGTTATATATATATATATATATATATATATATATATATATATATATATATATATATATATATATATATATATATATATATATATATATATATATATATATATATATATATTGTTCATAAACATTTTCTTTCCAACCAATTATTTATTTCTTTTGTCATTGCTTCCGTAGTTATTCATCTTGATCCCCTAGAAAAATTTCTTCTCCTTTATTTAATTTGTATATTCTTTATTCTCCTAAATACCCAATTCTCTTCTTGTTTGTATCTATCAATTTGTTTTTCCCTATTATTTCTTATTTCTTTCTTCCCATCTTATTCTCTATCAGGGAATCTCAGTTAATCTCGTATGGTTTTCTTATTTTATATATATATATATATATATATATATATATATATATATATATATATATATATATATATATATATATATATATATATATATATATATATATATATCAGAGGTGGGCATAAGCGCAATTTGCGCTTTTTGCGCTTTTGCGTTTGCGCGAAATTTCGAAAATGTGCAACTTGCATTTGCGCTCAACATCTTTTTAAGAGGGCAGAGGCGCAAATTTGCTCTACGTCATTTTCTTAAAAATCAATTTTGGGCTTATATTTCAGTTTCAAATTTAATCAGCCAAATTTTATTACTTTTACTTGGTACAGGGTAATTAAAAGTTAAAACTTCAATTAGGGATGCCAATATATAAAAAAAATATTTATTTATCGATAATCGATATTTTAAAAAATATCAAATGCCCTTGATTCTATTGGCTTAAAAAATATCGTTTATATATATATATATATATATATATATATATATATATATATATATATATATATATATATATATATATATATATATATATATATATATATATATATATATTATTATTTTAAGTAAACACTTATCATGGCCCTGAATTAGCATCGGAGGTGATTTTACAGAGAGAATAAAGCTTCGAATAAAGTAGAAAATCTTCGTATATAACCTTAAACATTTCTAATTTCAGATTAAATTAAAATTTAATTAAAGATTTAACCTTAAACATCAAAACTAGTATTGTCCTGTAATATATAGGATACTTTCATTACTTTTTATAAGTATCTAATTTGAAAAGTAAAATACGCAATAAGTATATTTTATGAAAATTGTTTTTCCCCTATAATATGGCTAAAGACCTCTACTTCTTCTCTTGTATGATCTGACCTCCTTCCATCCTCCTCCTGAGTCAGACAAAATGTCCTCATCATGCAATTTGGACGCGCCTGAAAAATAATAATAATAATAATAATAATATATATATATATATATATATATATATATATATATATATATATATATATATATATATATATATATATATATATATATATATATATATATATATATATATATATATATATATATATATAAACTGCTCAAAATATCTATAATTAAAAAAAAAATATCGTAGATTCGATAATAAGGATAAAATATCGATATATCGGCTGAAAAATCGATATTTTTCGATACTATTGGTAAAAAATATCAATATCGATATATATCCATCAACAATTTGGCATTGAGCATAATGTCAGTAAAAATCAATATGAAATAATAACGTAATACTGAAAAAAATGTATAACTCCAAATTAGTAAGGAAATTATTAAATTAAAAATTTTTATCTTCAGGTTGTCTTCATTACAACAGATAACGGAGCAAATTTCTGTGCAGCCTTTCGGGTGGATGCTCATGCAGAAACGGGTGACGAAGAGGAAGAAGAGCAGGTACCGATTCCAGAGATAGTGGTGTACGCCTGAAGAGATGAAGCAAATTAGTGACCCAGAGGTTCTGCTGACAAAACCTCTCCAGCTAGAAAATCTGCTTGAAGAAGATGATGCCCTTAGCCTACTTAAACATTGCCTTTGCAATGAAAAAAATTAAATATCTTGGCTACTGGGGATGTTTCGAATGTTCCTCGCTGGTCCTCTGGTGCCAAGGATCCATTTAATAAGACACTTGCCAAACACAGGCATTGTTGAATGCCCAAAATAGGAAAACTACAACTGCTGCGAGAATCAAGAAGGAGTTGAGAACAAAGCTTAAAACACCAAGTGTTACTCTCTGCAACTCCCTATGCGATTATATATATATATATATATATATATATATATATATATATATATATATATATATATATATATATATATATATATATATATATATATATATATATATATATATATATATATATTATTCACAATACACTGCAATAATGTTCAAATGAAATTTAAAAAAGATTTGAGTTCTTGATACCATTTCTAAATATTTCAGAAACTGAAGGCCCTATATATCCAGCAGACACCTCTGGAGGAGATGTTGGAACAAACCTTAGATAGCTGGGCTGCAGTGAATGTTCACCATAGTACCCCTCTCACCAGCAGGTGAATACCATGAGGTCTGGGTGAACTTGCTTATTAATTATAATACCCCATTAGTCAGCTCAGCGGACGTGGAGATGTTGTTCAGTCAAGGCTCTGACATTCTAAGACCAAAGAGGGCAGTTATGGCATCCAGCAATTTTTAAATATTTATCTTTATGAAAAGGAATATGACCCTGTTTAGAATGCAAAAGGAGAGCTACGAGGAGGAAGAGATCATAGATTTTTGAATAAATAAGATTAACATCTTTCTCATTTTTTGTTATATATTTGCATCTTTCAAATAAAATTTAATAACAATTTATCTTTAAATACTTGCTTTTTTTTTTTTTTTTTTTTTTTTTTTTTTTTTTTTTTTTTGCGCTTTAAAAAAATTTTTGCGGATTTGCGGACATGTGCGCTTTTGCGTTTTCGGACTAAATTTTTTGAAAATATGTTCGCTTTTGCGCTTGCGCACTAAGTTTTTCCAATTTGCGCTTTTGCATTAGCGCTCTAAAGTTTAAAATTTGCGCGCCCACCTCTGATATATATATATATATATATAAAGGGTGGTTAAATTTTAAGGGCCGATGTTGATTTTGAATAAAACACAAATTACTTAGGAATTTATTGTCATTTCTTTTTATTATGATAATATGGTATGGTTCAATTATGTATGGAACAAAATATCGGCCAAATGGCCGCCGCGACCTCGGCGGCACACCTCCATCCGATGGTCCAAATTTTCGATGACGCTGAGGCATAATTAGGGTTCTATGCCGTTAATGTGCCGAATTATCTCATCCTTTAGCTCTTGAATTGTTGCTGGCTTATCGACGTACACCTTTTCTTTCAAATAACCCCAAAGAAAGAAGTCCAACGGTGTCAAATCACATGATCTTGGCGGCCAATTGACATCGCCACCACGTGAGATAACACGGCCATTGAATTTGTCGCGCAAAATAGCCATTGTTTCGTTAGCTGTGTGGCAAGTGGCACCGTCCTGTTGAAACCACATATCGTCCACATCCATACCTTCCAATTCGTGCCATAAAAAGTTCATCATCATCTCACGATAGCGAACACCATTCACAGTAACTGCCTGACCGGCCTCATTTTGGAAAAAATACGGCCCGATGATGCCGCCAGCCCATAAACCACACCAAACAGTCACTCTTTGTGGGTGCATTGGTTTTTCGACAATCACTCTTGGATTAGCATTCGCCCAAATGCGGCAATTCTGCTTATTGACGAATCCACTGAGGTGAAAATGTGCCTCATCACTGAAGATGATTTTCCTCGAAAATTGATCATCCACTGTTGCCATTTCTTGCCACCATTCTGACCATTGACGACGTTTTGTATGGTCAATAGGCTTTAGTTCTTGAGTCAATTGCACCTTGTAAGCGTTTAAATGCAAGTCTTTATGCATAATGTTCATCAACGACGAGCGTGAGAGGTGCAATTGTTGGGCACGACGACGAGTTGAAGTGGATGGCTCCTCAGCCACACTATCGCGAACAGCAGCAATATTTTCTGCAGTACGAGCTGTACGAGCATGCACTGGTCTTTTCAAATCTCCTACAGACCCAGTTTGCATCAAATTTTTTCACGATTTTTCCGATTGTACGCACATTTGGACGATTAAATTGACCAAAAAAATCACGAAGTGCACGATATGCATTTTGATTTGAACGCCCATTTTCATAATAAGCCTGAATAACTTTAACACGTTGCTCCATTGTGTATCTTTCCATGGTTCAAATTGAGTAAGTCTGAAATTGAAAAAAGTCAAATGAAATGCAGTAAAAAACTTGACGTTTAGGTGTGGTTCACATTCAACATCGGCCCATACAATTTAACCACCCTTATATATATATATATATATATATATATATATATATATATATATATATATATATATATATATATATATATATATATATATATATATATATATATATATATATATATATATATGATGCGAGTTTTAAAGAGATTAAATTCTGCCGGAAACATGGAGGGTTGAAGAGAATTTTACAAAACTGTGGTGGTTGGACAGAACACGAGCAGACATGAATCATTTATTTGCAGGAAAAAGAACACCACATGATCCAAGAAATGAAAGTTAAGAATGATTTAAAAGATCGTTAATAGAATCCAAGTTATTATTTCGTCTGCACAAACTCATGTGCAGATTTGTGCAACCGTTACCCCGTTGAAAATAGACAAAGCAATAACGTCACGTCGCAAACATAAAGGATCGTTTAAATTGGAAAATACGAAATAGTTTGTCTTTTTCTTTTTTTCCTTTAACCCGATCCTAACAAAAAGATAGTTAAGACGCGAGCCACTCTAGATATAATCGCAATACCTCATATTACCGGTGTGTGAATGGATTGAGTTAGTTGAGCAACTTAGATCATTAATGAAAAGTAGGAGTAGGGCAGAAGATAAGACAAAATCCTGTGGAACACCATTGTTGACAGGAAAGGAAAAGTTGCCTCATCAGCAACAGCTGATTTTGAACGATTAGAAAGAAAACTAGTCATAAGTATACAATGAAGAAGAAACCCAAAAGAGGGGAGCTTGGAAAGCAGAGCTTCATGTCATAATCAGGAAAAAGTCTTGTATGTGTCGAGCGTTTCCAAGCAAAACTCTCCAGATCCTTAAGGTCAGAATATAAATCTTTGAGGTTTGAGGTTGGAAAGTTTATCATTAGTGAACCTCCAGTGCTGACGAATGCCAATGCTGATGATAGGAAAGAAGAAAAAAGAACTCCACATGATCCATGAAATGAAAGTTAAGAATGATTTAAAAGATCGTTAATAGAATCCAAGTTAGTTAAAAGGATCAGAGCTGCTACTTTTCTTCAGAATTGGTTGGACAAATGTACGCTTCCAACAAAGGGAAAGTATTATCATTGAGGCATAGTGAGAATAGTTGAACGAGAAATGACGCTATATTTAGACGCACACTCCCTCAAATCGTGGGGAGGAATGCCATCCTAACCACTTGCCTTCTTAATTAACGCTCAAATATCAGAAGCCCATATGCTCCTTATCAAATGTAATCACAGGTAAAAGAATAGGACAACTGAGTGGAGAAGGAGGAGGTAGATAAGAATTGTCAAGAGTCGTACAGGGTTGAATTAAAGGAAAATAAATGCCAGAGAGATTAGGATTTCCAGTTAGAGAGTTAGCAACAGAACCATCAAAGCGAATATGAGTTAATACTCGTATTCGACCGATATCATAGTTCAGACTGATTTACAGTAGTTGTTAAAAATGTTTTTTGCAAAACGTCAGAGAGATTTATCAGCAGGAGAACTTACTAGTTCAAGACACTTTCGTTTGGTGAAAGTAAGCTTTCCTCATCGAATAATATCTCTGCAACGATCCCGAGCTGAAAAAAAAATTGCGAGGGTTATAGGAAAATAAGAATGTTTCCACTCCCGAAATGTGTTGTCTCTAGCCCGAGTGGTTCGAGAACAAACACGATCGAACCGTAGATTTTGAGGAGAGAAAATATTTAGTACTATAGGAGAAGAAGTGAACTTGAAAAACTTTATCGGCAGAAACCAAACCATATTCAGAGTTAAAGCATTTACTACAGGAATAGTTAGCGTAGAAACGACGCAAAGCCTCCGCTCTGAAATTATAAAATATCTTGTGTATATATATATTAAAAGAGTTGCCTCATTAATCCTTAAATACGCGGTGTTTCAGACAGGAGAAAATAAGGGTGAGAGCTGTAGTGGTATTAAACAGATTAGAAGTTAGTTCATAAGGTACGGACATTTGTGATATATATATATATATATATATATATATATATATATATATATATATATATATATATATATATATATATATATATATATATATATATATATATATATATATATATATATATATATATATATATTCGCTCTGATGGTTTTGTTGCAAATACTCCCTCTGAAAACTCTAATCTCTTCGGCCTCCTTTTCTCATCTAATTCTACCATACTCGATTCTGGCATCCCTTCTCATACTCCTCCTCAGGTATCCCATGTCTCTACCTGTAATTACTCATGATCGGGTGCATGGGATCCTGAAATCTAAGAACGTCAGGAAGGCCAGTGGCCCGGATGGCATTCCCCTCGTGTTCTGAGGGAGTGTGCTTCCGAGTTATCTTCTGTCCTCGTTCAGCTCTACTCTCTATGCCTTAATACTAATACTTTTCCTCATTGCATTTGTTCAGCCGATCCCAAAAAAATGGTAGCGCTCTGACCCTTCTAACTATCGTCCTATAGCTCTCACTTGTGTTCTGTCTAAAATTTTTGAAACTCTCCTCAACTCTCATTTCCTGAATCATTTGGAATCTCATTCTCTTCTCTCAGACTACCAGTATGGCTTTCGACGCTCGATGTCAACTGGTGACATACTTTCTTTCCTATCTTACTGATCTATGGTCTTATGCCCTTAGGGACTACGTGGAGACTTGTGTGATGGCGCTTGACATATCCAAGTCTTCCGACCGGGTATGGCATGCGTCGCTGCTCATCAAGCTCCCTTACTTTGGGTTTTCTCCTTCCCTTTGCTTACTCTTGTCGAGTTTTCTCTCAGATCATTCGGTTTCGGCACTTGTAGATGGAGCGACCTATTCCTCTTTTTTTGTCAAGTGTGGTGTTACTGAGGGTTCTGTTTTATGTCCGACCTTATTCCTGTTTTATCTCCAACCTTATTCTTACTTTTCATTAACGATCTTCTCAACTGCACTTCTAACTCTGTTCACTCTTATGCTGATGACTCAACTCTACATTCTTCTACTCATTTCAAATCTGCCCCTCTTTTGCTTCTAGAATTACTTCTCGTCTTCTTTCCGATTTTATTCTTGCCGATCTGGATGGGATTTCCCGGTGGGGTCATAGCAACTTTGTGGAATTCAACTCTTTAAAAACTCAACTTCTTCACATCTCCCTCTCAAAAACACCTTCCAACTTTCCTATATTCTTCGATGGCTCTCCCGTCTCACCTGTAAATAACATTAACAATCTTGGTCTTAACATTAACAATAAATTGTCTTGGAAACCACATATCACAATGGTTGCTAAAGCGGCCTCTTAGAAGCTGGGAATTCTGTTCAGGCTGCGAGAATTTTTTTCTTTTGAGCAGTTACTCAAAATATATAACGGTCTTATTCGCCCTTGTATGGAGTACTGTTCTCACATTTGGGGCGCTCTGGCTCCTCCTCTCTTCTGGATACGGTTGAGTCTAAAGTTAAAAGATTGATAAACTGTCCCATATTTTCTAACTCTCTTGACCCCCTCTCTCTGCGACATGACGTTGACGCACTATCCCTTTTCTATAGGTACTACAATGGCAGGTGCTCGAGGGAATTAACCTCTCGCATTCCTCCACCGTTGCGTCGTCCTCGTTGTACAAGGGGGGCCCTGCTTTCGCACGAATTTTGTGTGGATGTAGGAAACCCCAGGCTAGCCCGTTGTGGTGCCTTTTTCTTTCCAGCCAACTCTGCTCTGTGGAACTCTCTACCATCATCTATTTTTCCTCCAGTATTTAATCTTCCACTCTTCAAGGCTTTCGTCTGTGCCCAACTGAGGGATGTGCGTTAGGTCTGTGTTTGAGTGAGGTTTCTTCATTTTGTGTGTGCCCCCTCCTTGAAAAAGGCTTGGCCCGTGAGTGGCAGCATTCTTTAAAAAAAACAAAAAAAAAAACTGACTATCCCCCTCCAGAATTTTTAGTCATTAATATTCTGAATTCATAAATTTTCTGATATATATATATATATATATATATATATATATATTATATATATATATATATATATATATATATATATATATATATATATATATATATATATATATATATATATATATATATATATATATATATATATATATATATATATATATATATATATATATATATATATAATATATATATATATATATATATATATTAATATATATATATATATATATATATATATATATATATATATATATATATATATATATATATTAGTATATATATATATATTATTATATTATTTTTTTTTTTTTTTTTTTACCTTCTCACCCCTGACCACCCCTTGTTGAGGCGGCCACACTTCACTAATGAAGCTTCCTGCCGCAGTCGGTCTCGTCCAGAGATCCTTCAAAGAAGTGATGCCCCAGAAGATTTTGGGGCGAGAGTTGGAAGGACAGCGTAATAGAAAGTGTTTCACGGTCTCCGGGGCCATTCCGCATCTAGTACAGGTGGGAGATGCTGCCTGGTTTATTTTGAATTTGTGTTTGTAATGTTGTAGGTTTGGGTGGTGCCCGCATCTCAATCTTGCAAGTGAGGTTTGTAAGTGTCTTGGGAGGTTGTTGAAGTCGGGGTTTATTTTGGGGGGGGTCTGTTAAGGATGTTGTTTGGAGGTCTGTTGATCATGTATGAATGTGTTAGTTGAGTGTGTATATGTTTGGTTGTTGTGGTATTGGGGGGGAGGGGGGATGTGATTTAGGATCTGTTTGTAAAAGGCGCCGGTGGACGATGGAGGCTGTGTTAGTCTTTGTGGGGTAGGTTGGAGGAGAGTATTGTGACATGGGTGAGTGGGTAGGCGTGTTTTTGCGTAAAATTGGGTGCCTATCATTTCGAGGTGATTCCTTATGGGTAGTATTTTGGTTTCGTTTTGTAGGTGTTGTTGAGGGTTATATATATATATATATATATATATATATATATATATATATATATATATATATATATATATATATATATATATATATATATATATATATATATATATATATATATACATATTATTGCCGCTCATGTGCAAAACCCAATTCAAGGAGGTGGTGTTAAAAAAAAAAAAAGCAATAAAAAAATAAAACATCCCAAAAGTCCCACCTAACGCGAATATCGTAGGTGAGCACAGACGTGGGCCTTAAAGTAATGGGGATTAAATTTAGCAGGAAACACAAAATGTGGGAGATAATTCTACAAAATAGAGGTGGCTGGAATG
>SEYY01001043.1:208707-213707 GCA_009176605.1 Armadillidium nasatum
GTTGGGAAAACATATAAAGGAAGTGTGTTCCATACTTTACCAGTAAAGTACATGTAAGATTTTGCTTAGTGGTTAAGTCTGCGGTCGGAAAGTTGGACAGAGAAAGGATGAGACTATGTAGAAAATAGTGTCGCATGAGCCCTTCTTAGTGGAGGAGATCTGCGACGTGAGAGTTCAGAAGAGCAATGTCCGTTGTAATAGCGATAGTATAAAGAGACTGACGCAACAATTTGACGTTAAAGAGATTGGAGAGAGTTAGTAAGAGCTAAAGAATTTATAAGACGAAAGTCCCTAGACTCCACCTTTTCGAGAAGAGCTCTATGTGTGGAACCACCCCAGATTTGTGAGGCGTACTCCATACAGGGACGAACAACACCCCTATAAAGAGCAAGCAACTGGGGTGGCGTAAAAAAAACCGACGGCCCCTCAGAACATCCAACCTCTTAGAGGCTTGTTTAGAAGAAGAAGTAATGTGATCTTTCCAAGAAAGATCACGAGAAAAAGAAACACCAAGAATATTGAGGACAGATGAAGGTTTGTGTTGAGTGTTTTCGAAGATGTCATAGTTGTGTAGGAGATTTTGTCGAGTAGAAATGGTTATATATATATATTATATATATATATATATATATATATATATATATATATATATATATATATATATATATATATATATATATATTACCTCTGTGGCAAAAGATCAGAGGTCTACCAAATTTCCACCATAGAAAGGAGCAAACCGGAATCCTGGTCAGATTTAAGATCGACATGCCCCGAGGCACGGCATTTGAAGGTGTGTAAGTCATAGGAAATTGGGAAAATAGATGAAGTGTGTTTCAACTTTTTTTTTAAAATTAAAAAAAGAAGTAATGTGATCTTTCCAAAAAAGATCACGAGAAAAATAAACACCAAGAATATTATGGAGAGATGAAGGTTTGAGTTGTGTGTTTTCGAAGAAGATATCATAGTTGTGTGGAAGATTGTGTCTAGTAGAGAGATGTAGGAATTGAGTTTTGGTGGCATTGAAAACAACCATGTTTTCTCTGCCCCAGTTTGAAATTAGAGATAGATCAAAGGTTAGTTTCCCCAAGGACACCCTCTCTGCACCTATTTTTTTTTTTAACTGCTGTTGGGAGGGGCACCTTTCAAATGAAAGGAGTAATGAAGGGTGGAGTCATCGGCATAGGAGTGGATAGGAGATGAAGTAGAGAGAAGTCATTAATGAAAAGCAGAAAAAGTGTTGGGATAGGACAGATCCTTGAGGAACACCACTATTAATAGATTTAAAGGATGAACGGTGGCCGTCTACAACAGCTGCTATACAACGACCAGAAAGGAAATCAGAGAGAAGGATAGATTCCGAAAGAGGGAAGTTTAGAAATCAAAGCTTTGTGCCAGACTCTATCGAAAGCTTTAGATATGACAAGCGCGACAGCAAAAGATTCACCGAAATGCCGAAGCGCGGAGGACCAAGAGTCGGAGAGATTGAAAGAAGATCACCAGTAGAGCGTTTCTTACGAAAGCCATACTGGCGATCAGAGATAAGATTTTAAGAATTGAGATGTTTCCAAATCTTCCTGTTAAGGATAGATTCGAAAACTTTAGAAAGAACGGAGGTTAAAGAAATTGGACGATAGTTAGAGGGTTGAGAGGGGTCCCCCTTCTTCGTCACAGGCTGAATGAGCGCACGTTTCCAGCAAGAAGGGAAGGTTGAAGTAGAAAGATATAGACGAAAAAGTTTACCAAGGCAGGGTGCAAGCTCGGAAGCACAAGTTTTGAGGACCATAGGAAGGATACCGTCAGGACCATACACCTTCTTAGTGTTAAGGTCAGAGAGGGAGATATGACTTCTTTAGAAGAAATTCTAATTTTAGGCATAAATGAGTTGGAGAAGATAGAAGGAGTAGGAACAGCTCCTGAATCGTCTAATGTTGAATTAGAGGCAAAAGTTTGGGCGAAGAGTTCAGCTTTAGAGGAAAGCAAAACGGTAGTTGAACCGTCAGAAGATACTAGAGGAGGGAAAGAGGAAAAAGCAAAGTTAGAGTTGACATTTTTTGCAAAATGCCAGAAAGAACGTGAAGAAGAACCAGAAAGATTATTGCATTTTCTTCGGAGAAAAGAGATTTTAGTGTTACGAAGTATAGACTTTGCACGATTCCAGGATAAAATATAAGTTGCGAGTTTCTGAAGTTTGAAAACGACAGTAATCCCTGAAGGCAACATCCCTGCGGCGGATAGCGCAATAACAAACCGAGTTAAACCAAGGTTTGTTAGTCTCAGTAGAAGGGAAAAAATATATAGCGTACACCTCCATGCCAGAGAGAATCACTCGGTTATGTGCTCTGCATACTCCGAGGGACCCCTCCCACGGTAATAGTAATAATTCCATGGAAAATCAGAAAAGTACAACCGCAAGTCAGACCAGTTAGTGGCACTGAAATGCCAGAACCGTCTGCTTGCCAATCATCTCATTGATCGCTTCTATTCCTTCTACAATGCCGACACTCATTCACTAATAATCTCACTATTGGATCTTTCTTTAAAGTTAAAGTCTCTTCCTCCACTGCTACAGTCCTGTGTAGTCTACGAATACAATTGTCTTGTGGTTCACAAGAGGCCTTTGTAGGCTCCACGATAAGGCGACTCAGGACTCGCGCGTGTGACAATATGGGTGTCAGCCCTAGAACTTTTGCCACCTTATCATCTAAACCCTACTCTGTCATCCGTTCACACAATCTGCTTACGTTATTTATATAATCAATACAATATTTAATAGCTACAACCAACTAACGTAATTCCAAAATTTGCAACCAACTTAACATTAAACCCTAATCCCAGTTTCTACTCAGTATAATTTATTACATTAACATAGTAACAAGTAAGTTTCCTATACCGTATTTAATTATTTCCATATCACTATCTAGTATACTTTTTGTAAATATTTTTACTTTTACTTTTACTATTATTCAGGTTGTTTTCATAAATATTATTATTTATTTATTATATATTATTATACTATCATCAATTAGTATTATTATTATTATTATTATTTATTTTATTATTATACCTATTTTTATTTTTATTTTTTTTTTAATTTTTTTTTAATTTTTTTATTATTTTAATATTTTTTTATTTTTTTATTTTTTAATTATTTTTATTATCATTATTAATTATTATTATATTATTATTATTATTATTATATTGATCTTTATGACCACATATCATTACTCTTATTACTATCATTTTGTTATTATTGTTATTGCTATTACTAATATTGATATTTATGGCAATTATTATGGTATTATTATTGCTTATTATATTATTACTATCATTTTGTTATTATTATTGCTATTACTAATATTGATATTTATGGCAATTATTATGGTAATATTATTGCTTATTATATTACTATTAATATTATTCTTGTTATTACTTATTATTATACTGTTATTATTATTATTTACTATAACATCTATCATAATCTGCAGATGTTCTGAAGATGACCTATGTAATAGGTCGAAACGTCGTGTTTGTATATGAATAAAATTGTTAATGTTTGCGGCCGTTCTCTCAATCCTTTTTGTCATATATATATATATATATATATATATATATATATATATATATATATATATATATATATATATATATATATATATATATATATATATATATATATATATTATATATATAATATATATATATATATATATATATATATATATATATTATATATAACAGTTACTTCCACTGTTCACTTATCGGCTACTTCTTGGGGTTGCTGACTGCAACTGTCTCTTCCGAAGTTTTTAAGGCCGCCCAGCCCGCCCTCCTCTATCTTGTTCCCTTCACTCTTCTCCCGTTATTAACTATGGCATACCTTAAGGTAAGTAAGTTGGTTTAAAGTTGTCGTATAAAAAAATATATTTCTTTCAAAAAAATTCTTGTGCATACTATTTTAAAACTACAATAACAACCATATTACAATCATAAAGATAATGCCAGAAAAAAAAATGTTAAGCCATTACCTCCTAATCAAATTTAAAAAGAATAATTGAAAGAAAAGATAAAAACAAAAATATAGGCAATGATATAGTATATTTTTGTTTCTCTTTTTTCCTTTTAATTATGCATTTAAATTTGATTGAGAGGTAATTTTTTAATTTATTATTTAATATTATATTTTAATTGAAAATGTGTATTGAGAAAAACTTTTTAAAACGATCATTGTCCTTCTGATGTATTTATTTTATGAGGTATTTAAAGGTTATTTGTTTGAAATTTACTTTACGAGTAGATCTATGGATAATGCTCCTAAGTGTGACTTTTTTTTTTCTTTCTTTTCTTTTTATTGGAAATAAATACGGTTTTTTTAAAAAGATTAAAGGAATATAAAGTTATTTCTTTGAATTCATTCATGTTGCTTGTAAAAGTCCTTTGATTATTGTAATTTCAATTTAAAGCACATCATTGATTCATTGATGCGTTAATATACAGTAGTTTATTTATATAATTGTTTTAAATTTAATTTGAGAACACAAGTCGTTCTACCGGGACTATTCTAAAAGTTTACACTAAACGTTCAGTTTTTTTTTCTTTTTTTTTTTAAAAAGTCTAGTATAGTGTTTTTCAAAATTTTAGATCACTCTGAAAAGAAGAGTTTGTTGATTTCAGTTTTTTTGTATAAAGCAAACATTAATTAGTGATGCTTATTCTTTTCGATTATAAATAGGTAAATCATGTTTGGTAACGGAACAGCCAACTTCACAGCTATTGCTTTTAATAATTTTATTTTACAATCTGTGTGTATATATATATATATATATATATATATATATATATATATATATATATATATATATATATATATATATATATATATATATATATATATATATATATATATATATATATATATATATATATATATATATATATAATATATATATATATATATCCAGCAAAAAAATTTCATTGGTTCCTTAATATGAAATTTCCTA
>SEYY01001043.1:223707-231673 GCA_009176605.1 Armadillidium nasatum
TTAAAATGTTAAAATAGAGGGAAAATTAAGGGGGATTTACTTTATTTCGAAGAAAGTTAACTTCGAAGGTGGCATATTTGTATAAGCTATTAAGGTACTTTAGTAAAATAAAGGTCTAGCCTAAGGTAGTAAAAACAAAAACACCCTTCTATCCAAATAGCAGCTCTCAAAATCTGTTCAAAAAACCAAGGTCCAGTTAAACAGGTTAAAGTCAAGGTGAGTCAAATTAATTGCAGTTATTAAAAAAAAAAAAAAAACGATCCAATAACAAAGTTTTACAAGTTTCTTCCTACACTAGGAGAAAAAAGGGCTAAATTATATTTCCTACCATAAGGCTATAAATAATTTAAAATAGCAATATTAAAAGGGTACTCATCACAATCTCTGGCACGATAAGATTTTGTTAAAGCAATAAAATAGTAAACATTACATTTCAATGTAGTCCAAGCAAGAGCTGTTGCGAATTTACTTTTTATAGAAATCCTGAAGACTTAATTAGACAGTATTGTGACTGTTTGTCCTATTTTAAAGCAACGTAAACCAAACTAAGATATATTAGCCTAAAGAAAAGGGTAATTAAATTCAATAAAAAATCTAATGTTACTCACCGAAATTAAAGCTTCCAAAACTATAGCTTTCTTGATTTTCCAAAAAAGTTCTCCTAGGAAATTGCACCTTATGAACGTCAAATGCTTTATTTAAATTTATGCATATTTAATAAACAAGAGACCTTTCAAACTGAACAATTGCCATTCAAATACCAGGGCAACAAATCTTAACTCAAGCCACAAATTAGAACCTTTTAAACGTTGTCATAAAGCATAGTCAAATTTTAAAACCAATAGAATGCCTAACAGGTCTACTCTTTAACTAATAATTAAAATCAAACTAAGCAAATTTATAATAGAGCAGACTGTCTAAAAGTCAAGTTCCAAGTTGCTGCAAGACGTCAAAATCTATATCCTAATATCCAAAAAAAAAAAAAAACAATTAATGTACAAAGAAAGGATATTAAATAGTTAATACATTACGTTCTGGAAGATTTTCATCGATGTGGGTGATATAATTTTTTTAACACACTTACATTTTAATCTTATAACCAACGTGGTTACAGTCAAAGGAGCAAGTGCTCTACCTCGTTCAAAAGTAGTCAACAACATTTTTAGCGTTGTTGTTCAAAATGGGTATCTAGCTTTAGGGCGTATTTTGATACTTTAAAAACCCATAATTTAATTTTTTACTAAGCAAAGATGTAAAAACCAAAAATAGTTTTATCTAAAGCAAAATGTAAGGATTTTCTAACAACCTCCCAAGAACAAGAATTTAAATTTTTAATTTAAATTAAGGGAAAATTCAAAGTTATATCACTAAGTAGAAGTTAAGAACAATCATCAAAACATGCTATTTATTCTAACAATCATTTCTACAAAGTTAAATTCAAAAAATCATATTTAAAAATTAAAAGAAGCCTACATCTACCTTACAACTAAATACTACAAACTAACTTAAGTTTAAAAGCATATCAAATATAATTTTACAAGTCATCCAAATTTTCTTTCAGGAATTTCCTGAATTTTACAGCAGCCTTTCTTATAGTCTTTTCTCAGAGCTTTGATTATGACTATCAGGCTGTCTAGTAACTGCTGAAGCAGGGACAACTTCTTCAGAGGAAGAATTATCAATTGCTGCCCTTTCCTCATTCTGACTCACCCCAGGGTGAGTTATGGATAGCTCCATAGGGAAAAGATTGCAAATTGAGTGGTGTGTCACCTTAACATTGCTCTGTTTTACTTTGACAGATCTAATTATATTGTCATATCCTACCACTACTTCTACAACCTTTCCTAGCAACCAAAAGGGTCTAGGTTTATTTGGTAGTTTTATAAGGACAACATCGCCACACTTTATGCGATTAGTCCAAGAGCTCTGATACAAATCTTCTGCTGTATTCTCGGAGACTTAGCAAATACTCTTCATACACATAGTCTGTCTAAATTCCTCAAAAGTAATAAGTTGCTGGTCCAGACTTTCAAGGACATCTTTCCTATCCATTTCCCTCCAAGGGTCTTCCTCCAAGTCTCTAATGACCAAAGAAGAATTGCTATGCATTTTCAAAAAGGAATTGGGGGAAATGACATTCAAATCATTTTCAGAATCTCTGTAGGTCAGGGGTCTGGAGTTTATAGCATCTTGTATAGAAGATAAAGTGGTCAGTAATTCAAAATAAGAAAGGGTTTTAGTTTGTACTGTTTTATATAAACAGCTTTTAACAGTACGGATCAGCCTTTCCCAAGCTGCTCCTATGAAAGCTGCATAAAGGGGAATTTTTATATGTTTAATATGTAACTGAGTAAGATGATCACAAAATTCTTGGGAACTTAAAACATCACTAAGGATGTCTCCAGCTTTTACAAAGGCACGTGCATTATCAGAGTATAAATGAGAGGGGATAGTATATCTGTTACAAAACCTTTGAAAGGCAAGCAAGAAATTTTCAGTAGACATATCAGGAACAAGTTCCATATGCAGGGCTCTGATACTTAAACAAGTGAACAGCAAAATATACATTTTGTGTTCATTGCCACTTTCTGTGTCTTTAACCCAAATATGACCTGTAAAATCAACTCCCACATGATAAAAAGGCTTAATCAAGGTTAGTTGATTCTTAGGTAGGTTGGTCAGTTTGGGGTAATTATAACAAAGAGCATTGTATTTTGTACATAAAAAGCATGAGGACAATACAGTTTTAATAGCTTGCCTGACTTGAGGTATCCAAAACCCTTTGTTTCTAATATGGTTAAGTGTAGTTTGAACCCCAAGATGCTGAACTTATGAATGTACCATCGTGGACAGAAGTAATCGACTGTGCTTGGGTTGGTCATTTTTCAGAGTAACATGGGTCTAATTTTAAGATTAAATTTTCAGCCAATCGTCTTTCAACAAGATACTTTAGCTACGCCCACTGACAAAGTGTGTAACTCGAATAGTAGTTTAGGCAAGTATAATATTTGGAAACAACGTAGTTACGCACACACACACACACACACACATACACACACATTTATATATATATATATATATATATATATATATATATATATATATATATATATATATATATATATATATATATATATATATATATATATATATATATGGCTTAGGTTAAGAAGCTTTCTGAGCTTCGATATTTTTTATATCGATATTTTGAAATTTCGATTTTAATCGGTATCTCATTGCAACGTTCTTGTTATAGGTTAGGCCTGTATTTTACGGCAACTTCGGTAGTTCAGACTATGATAAGTCGAACTAAGTACGCTAGAAAACTAAATAATAATAATTATAAAAATAATTAGAATAATATTTGAATTAGCATATCGATGTTTCGATATATCGATATTTTCCAATATCGATATTTTCCAAATATCGAAACTCAGAAAGCTTCTTAACCTTTACCTATATATATATATATATATATATATATATATATATATATATATATATATATATATATATATATATATATATATATATATATATATATATATATATATATATATATATATATATATATATATATATATATATATATATAGAATAGTATAGAGAGAGAGAGAGAGAGAGAAAGTTTCGCATCTAACCGGTGCTAGAATTAGTGCGACTTCCTTTAAATGAAAATAATATGTCAAACCAGACTCACTCTAACTTGTGACTAATGAAACTCATCTTCGTTATTTAATTTTTACTATAATAAATAAAGTATTTACAAGAATGAAATGCATCAATAATATACTAAATGAGATGCTATGGTAGCGTATATATTAAAGACTATTAAACAAATATTAAAGGTCTATCTTCGGAAACATGCAAGTTCTTTAATAATGAAGGAACAAACTCCTTGTACCTTCTAAGGACATTCTAAATGCACCTTTGCAACGTTAAATCCTATTCTAAGGCATGTCTTTTACTGAGACTGAAGAGACACTCCGTCTGATCTAGGATGATTGTCTTTGAATATCTTATAACTCCTACAAGATACCCTGTGATACTCCATCTGAGACAAAAAAAAACTCTCTCGACTCTTTTGACTACTCCAGTCTGAAAATCTACTCCAGATTCTCATAATAGCTTACTCCAAGCAGTTTTGACCTACTCCAGGTACCGAATCTTTCAATTCCAATAGATCGAAATCCAGACTTGAGTTAAAGCCCAAAGGTCTTCTTCCATTCTTCTTCTAATCAGGATGACGAAAAATCTTCTTTATTTCTCCGAATGATCTTCAATGAAATGTTCACTTAAGTTTCTTAAAATATTACGCACAATTACTTTTATTAAGTTAAACTTCTATATCCTTAATTCACTTTTACTTATAAATTGTTTATTATTTAATAAGGCAAAGATTTGTCCTTAAATGTTTTTAAATAACAGCCTATAGAGATAATACACCTTTTAATATAAGTTTTATCACAATAAGTCGTCGGATGACTTTAAAATATTCTTGTATTTGAAGGTTTCCGAAAGTTCCTATTTTCTTCTGACCTCCATATTGGATTTTATCATCACGTGACCCTCGTCATTTTCTTCTCCTGCACACTTGCAATTTTAATTATTATGCACTTCATAATTCATTTAAAGTCCTTTTTGACTTATTAATCACTAATATCTCTTACAAAATTAAATATAAATATAATATAAATGCAAATAAATATATAAAACACTTATTTGTAAACTATTTACTATATTAAAACTAATAAACTGTATTTACAATTTCTTAAGCTGGGCCATTTTGTTTTTCCAACTGAATACGAGATTTTCAGCTATTTCTGCTCTTTCAATAATTTATTTCACAAAGGTTAAATTATTTATTATAAAATTAATAACATAAATAGAAAATACGGATAAAATACTTTATAATAATAATAAAATAAAATATAAAACAAAGACATTTAATATAAATAATAACCCGACAAAAACTCAGATTCTGCTATTTAACAGAAAACCCTTACGCTCAGTTTTAGTTTCGCAACTCTAAGATTTGAACATAATAAATAATAATTACTAATAAAATAGAAAATTACCTTTCTTTTACTACATGTTACCTGATAAAATAATATATATAATTATAACATAATATAAACATAATCAGTTATATAATGGATGACTAAACTATTCGTTATCTTGTATATTTTCAAAACTGGACACTTTCCTTTCTAATCGATAATAAAATAAAATAGAGTGAATTCATACATTATTATACCTATTTTACCTTTAATTACCTTTAATTTAATTAGAAAATTACCTTTCTTTTACTACATGTTACCTGATAAAATAATATATATAATTATAATATATATATATTAATAATTATAATAAAAATAATATATATAATTATAATTTTACCTTTAATTACCTTTAATTTAATTAGAAAATTACCTTTCTTTTACTACATGTTACCTGATAAAATAATATATATAATTATAACAAAATATAAACATAATCAGTTATATAATGGATGACTAAACTATTCGTTATCTTGCATATTTTCAAAACTGGACACTTTGCTTTCTAATCGATAATAAAATAAAATAGAGTGAATTCATACATTAAAATGTATTCAAAAGATAGATTATACATGTATATTTATATACATCTATATACATCTAAATAAATGTACACCTTTATACCAAAATTAATTATCCAAAGTTGTTACAACCGCGTCATTTTCACTCTCTTTTTATCCGTTTCTGAAAACTGAGCGCGAGCATTCCTTTGTCATTTAAATAGAATATATGAGGCATTCCATTAAGATAACTGATATTCTTCACGCCTTACAATATATATATATATATATATATATATATATATATATATATATATATATATATATATATATATATATATATATATATATATATTAACAAACAGTATTATTTCTTAAATGAAAATTTGTTTAAAGAATTGAATGATTCCATATATTATATCGTTTCGACAAATTCTACAACGAAGTCTTGGGTAACTGTGTTTTTAGCATATATATATATATATATATATATATATATATATATATATATATATATATATATATATATATATATATATATATATATATATATATATAATAAAATCAAATGGGTATCGATATAAATATCGATACTTTATCGATATTTTTCTGGTATAAAATTGAATTGAAATTTTTTTTCCATTATACGAATCATAGAAGGGAGTTTCAAGGTCGTTCGACATGCATTACTTGAAAAGTCTATTTCTCGGGAACCTTTTGGAATTATGAAAAACTAATTACAGATTTTGAATTAGAAATGATGTTACTAAAGAAGTACTGATTTTTTCAATTTTTTTGTAAAATTTTTTACCCCCAAAAGTTGAAGTCGTTGTTCTATTATCCATTTTTAAGAATATTTTGGTTTTCCTTATGTCAGTAACTATTTGGAATTATGAAAAACTATGAATTATGAATTATAAAAAATTAAAAAAAAAACTAATACAACTTAGAATCAGGATAAAATTTTCTGTAAAAAATATCAGAAAATTGTTTTTAGAAATATGAAAATAATTTTTCTTTTGAGGGCAGCATATTCAGTCAGATTCAAGGTAATTATAGACAGGTGTCACTTTAAAAGTCTTATTCTCAGGAACCGTTTGAAATTATGATAGCCTTTTACATTTTGTAATCATCAGCAATTTTTTTTTTTAATAAAATAAACAAAAAAGTGGGGTAAATTTCCTCCCACCCTAAACTGTGGGAATTGAGTTGAAGGTTCTTAATTAACGGTGTTTAAGCCATAGGTAGTGTAGAAAATGGAAGAAGCAAGAGTATTCAAGACTTTACCAGCACAATACATGTAAGATTGAGCATAGAGATTAAGTCTAAAGTCAGATAATCGGACAGCAAAAGGATGAAATTGCGTTTACAGACGTGCCGTGGGAGGTATACGACTAGTAAGATCACAAGAGCAATGTTCATTTTAATAGATATATTGTAAAAAAATGATGCAACGGCTCTTCTGGCTGAAAAAAAATTGAAAGATTTATTATGAGAAGGGTTGATGAGACGAAAAGGTTTAGATTAAGCCTTTTCAAGACGAGCTGCGTGAGTGCATGGAAACACCTCAGATATGCGACGTGTTTTCCATATAACAGGGACGTATAACACTCCTATACAGATGAAGCAGCTGAAGTAGTGTAAAAATGTTCCGAAGGCTCCCCAGAACACCTAATCTCTTAGAAGCTGATGTAGAAAGAGAGATAATGTGATCCTTCCAAGAAAGATCATGAAAAAGGAAGCACTAAAAATACTGAGGACAGGGGAAGGTTGGAGTTGAGTGTTTTCGAAGAAGATATTATAGTTGTGTGGAAGATATTGCCGAGCAGATAGGTGAAAGATTAACTTTTTGAGGCATTGAAAAAAATCATGTTTTCTCCTGGCCCAATTGGAAATACGATAAAAAAGGAGATGTCAGCTCCTCCAAAGCAATCTTCCAAGCATGAACGATTGTGCATGTCGCCTTTCAAAATAAAAGGAATAGTAAGGGGTGGAATCATTAGCAAAAGAGTGGACTGGTGAAGAAGTTATTTACAGAAGATCATTGATAAAAAATAGAAAAAAAGAGTTGAGAATAGAACAGAACCCTGAGGAATATAACTATTGATAGATTTAAAGGAAGAACGATTGTCGTACACTACGGCTGCAATAGAACGACCGGAAGGAGATCAGATAGAAGATTACAGAACGAAGGAAAGACAAAAGAGGGAAGCTTGTAAAATAAAGCTTTGTGCAACTTCACATTATTCTAAACCACTAATTCTGGGAAAATTACACGTCGCAAGCCGCATCAACGATTTTCAAGAGTGAATGACAATTTGTGTAGTTAATTATAATTTTCTAATTATATCATTCATTCATCTAATCATTTACGTCAAATAGGGAGAGAGTAAATTTTATCCTTAC
>SEYY01001044.1:2500-12500 GCA_009176605.1 Armadillidium nasatum
AACACGAGAGCGGAATGCTTACAGAATGCAGTGGAGAGGTGGGGAGAAATATTTTAGGTGCAGGTGGTGAAAATAAACATAGGAAAGACAAAGGCGATGAGAATTTCAAGAGGACTAGAGGAAACTGAGATTGCTGTAGATGGAATGAGGCTGAAAGAGGTCGAGACATTTAGCTATTATTAGCTTCATGAACACATGAAGAGGGAAAAGGAGAATAGAATAAGCATTTTCTCGAGAAGGGTTGGACATTTATAATTTATATTCGCTTATAAGGAGCAGACATGAACCCAGAAAAGTAAAAATAATAATATGCACTGTAATTTTAAGACCCACGTTCCTGTATGATGCCGAAGGGTAGACGTTAACAACAAGAACAAGGAGTAGGGTGGAGGTTACTGAGATGAGAGTTTTTAAAAAAGTAAAATACTGCAATCAAAACTCACCATTTTTAAAGATCAACAAACACCTTATTTTCTTTTGCCTTTTACGGGAATTGGTTCGTGAGACACTTGGAAACAGAAACCCAAATCCGAAACAAAAGAATAAAAAAAACATGTAAAAATGTGATTACATCTGAAAAGGAAAATGGCAACATATCCTACTTGTCAATTTACAAAAGATAAATTTAAAATAAATATATTTCTCATCTATCACTTCTGCATTTATTATTATTTGAATGAAGAGAGGAAAGTGTACACGCAAGTCAAATGTTTTTTGGTATCTTAGAAATAACTAAAACCGGAACCAACCGACCTGTATGTGTTGCTGAAATATTAAAATATTCGTCAAAATTTTTTAATAGCCATGCACACGTTTGAACAATATTTTAATGCTTCACCCCTAGCCAAAGGTAGAGGGGGAAGAAGCCCCCCGGTAGATAAAATTTCTTGTCATGCACTTGCATCTTCAGTGTTGTTTACGTCGTACTTTAATTATAATATTATTTATGCCGGACTCAGTAATAATAATAATAATAAAGAACAAATATTAATTTTTTAGTACTTTTAATATAGTAATAGTTAGTGAAAAAATACTCCATAGTGAATCCACTGATTGTATTATCTGGCAACCGTGCATGCCCTGAAGTGGTATTAGAGAATATGCCTTGGACTGTCACAGCAATTGTGTGAAAAAGACTGTTCGAGCTCATATAACTCATACTTGCTCTACCATTGCTTCATTTTCTCAATCACTTGTTTTCCGCTTGGTCATGAAAAAAAAAAAAAAAATCTTTGCAATTATGGTATCTGAGAATCCTTCGTAATTCTCGCAACAGATGCAGTCCCAAATACAGATATAAACGTTATGTCGTACGTTTGTAGGGTTAAAAACAAAAAAAACAATGCGAGTCCCATTTCCAATAAATCAGAAAAGATATTTTTTGGTAGGTATCACGCGATGCTAAGGAAGAATGGTATTTTTTGGAAAGAATGCATCCTCACTCAGTTAATAGTAGATTTCCCCCTAATTTCGTCAAACTCAGTTCTTGAAAACTTAAAATGTTTTATTAACAAAAACCTCTGATTATAGTTAAAGTTAGAAGTCTCTTAAGCGAGTGGAAATTGAGAAAAAGGAACATTTAAAATGTTATTACATAGTAAAATAACATTTTTATTAATCAAAAAAAGTAGTTGAACATTTTTTATACTATAATTATAATGATTAATTAATTAAATGATGAGAAACTGATGTGAAAAATAATGAATTTATTTTATTAAATAATTATGACACATTAAATATGAATCAAGAATAATAAAGAAAAAGGAAAACTTTTTAATTAAGAATAAAAGCAAGCAATACAACCAAATATTTACAATTCTTTTAAATAAAAATAAATAAATAAAAATAACTTACCGATGAATGACATATATATATATATATATATATATATATATATATATATATATATATATATATATATATATATATATATATATATATATATATATATATATATATATATATATATATATATATATATATATATATATATATATATATATATATATATATATATACGACATTAAAAAGTCAAATACATGATGATGAGATTATCTAGAAAAAGGGTGTGTCCCCCAAAAATTAAAAACAAAATTAAAAACATTAACAATATTCATTCAATAATATGTCAAAATTTGGTGTCCATTGTCTGTTATGAGTATGGTGTGTTCAAACTGAGCCGCTCTTGAGTCGTCTAACATGACTACAGTCCAACCATCTTCTAAAATCAACGCTTCTTTACTCCCTTGGGCTAAAACTGGTTCAACAGTAAAAGTCATTCCAGCTTTCATAAGACCAGGCATTTGATTACCTAATATATATATATATATATATATATATATATATATATATATATATATATATATATATATATATATATATATATATATATATATATATATATATATATATATATATATATATATATATCAAAAAAACAAAAAAAAAAAAAGCTTACAAAAATGATAAATATCTGGAGGACCATGAAAATAGTGACCAATGCCATGCCCTATGAATGCAGGAACTACAGAGAGCTTCTCTTCTTTGGCTAATCCATCAATTTCAGAACCTATTACGAAAAATTGAAACATTTGAATATTATTTCATCACAGCTTAACAATTTACAAGGAAATAAAAGTTACAATTACTCATATACATTAATTATTTCTAAAGTTAGTAAGAGAATTTCAGTGTCTGTTCTCGACTACTTTAGAGTGAATGAAAATTCAAATTTTAAACTGGTGCAAGTGTCGAACAGTTTTAAGACAAACTTTATAACTGTTTCTAAGCATGATTTTTTTTTAAGAATTACAAGAAGTTATTTACGAGTCGTCATATCATTTTAAATGTAGCAAATAAATTTTGTCTCAAATGACAAAAGTAATGAAGAGAATATGTAATAAGTACTTTTACACACTTTATCTATTTAATCTATTCATGTATTGCTTATAACTAATGAAGCTACCGATATCCATTTTTAAGTAATCTATTCTTTTCAACAATCACATATCCTTACCGATATCAGAAAATGGAACTCCAGGCCCGCAAATACTTATGGCAGAGTCTCGACATTGTTTCGAAATGTTGACCAAATGTTTTCCTTTATCATCAACATTCCCAACCAAAAATGTTTCACAGCAATCTCCGTGGAAGCCCTTGTAGTACACCTTTATGAAGATAGGAAAATGTATTACTTCAATTTCTGAAAGTGACAATTTACAAAACTTTTTATAAGGTTCCTTTTTCTCTATCTGGGTAAACATAAAAACAAAATTCTAAAAATATGAAGTAGAAAAAAATACCTTTCATATATAATGATTAAAAAGTTTTTAAAAAACTTAAAAGCTTAGTATCTTTATTATTATTATTATTATTATTATTATTATTTTCCTACAAGTACTAGTTACTAAAAAGTCACATTGGAAAATGATTTTTGCAAGGAATTTGTTCTCTGATAAATTCTGTAACTAAATGGATGATATTGAATATCTGATAAGGTTGTCAACATCTCCCTTAACATATGCTTAACAAACAAAATAAATCCCATTAATAAAAATATTTATTTCAAGTAATAAAGAAACGAAAACAAATTTTTTTTTCTCAAATTAAACAATTCATATTTGCTCAAAACTCGAAAATGTTGATAAAGAAAACACTATCTGATAAAAAAATCATTTAAAAGATCTAATGCAATAATATACTGTATTAAATAATAATAATAATAATAATAATAATAATAATAATAATATACTGTATTAAATAATAATAATAATAATAATAATAATAATAATAATAATAATAATAATAATAATAATAATAATAATAATAATAATAATAATAATAATAATAATAATAATAATCCACAAGAATCAGGCTACATCATACAACAATGAGAATGTCATCAGTTGGCAAATAATTTAATAACACCATTCTACTGAATTTTGCTACTGTTGATAACTATATAAAATTAATAAAAGAGTTATGCTTAGAGATATCAAGTACATATATTTATAACTGTCGAAACTTACAGTTACATCTACTGATATAATATCACCATCTTCAAGAGCTCTTGTGTCTGGTATTCCATGACAAGCAATATTATTTACACTAGTGCAGCAACTCTTAGGGAAGCCTCTATAGTTAAGGGGAGAAGGATAGCAGTCGTTCTCAAAAGATTTTTCTCTAACAATTATATCAATTTCTTCTGTCGTTAATCCTACCTTCAAAAAAGAGATTTTAAATTACATAGTTGAAAGATACATCTATGTTACGTAGTCATTTAATATTTTTTATTTTTCTAATAGTTATATTACACTTCAGTGTAAACAGTGTAGTCTAATTAATATGTTAAATAAAATTTATAATATCACAAAAGTAAATAATAAATTATTATTTACAATTCCGAGGAATTAAAAGGTCAGAAATGTAATATCAATTTTTTCAAAATTATAAAGTTTGTAAGTAAAATATTTTAAAAACTACATTTCCATTTATTTCTCGAATAGGTTGAATTATTTATTACACAATAAGAGATAAAATTATGAATTCCTTATTAAAATAGCATATATATATATATATATATATATATATATATATATATATATATATATATATATATATATATATATATATATATATATATATATATATATATATATATATATATATATATATATATATATATATATATATAATACACTTAAGGAATATTTTTAGCTTTACTTTTTTATCAGTTATGTACTAGTTATTTTATAATTCTTAATTTGTTTTTGTGAACAAAAAATTATTATTCGAAAATTATTATTATTTTTTTTTTTTTTACCGATCTTTTATAAAGAAACAATCTTAAAAGGTTTATCTCAATTTTGTTTATTTTTACGTTTGTGTCGTGACTTTGATTTGTTCCCTAAATCTCAGAACTACTTCAGATTGAAGTTGTTTTTAGTTAAAGAAATTCAAAATTTTTTCATCCACAAACTATGCTTAAATAGCTTAACTAGCTTAATATATATATATATATATATATATATATATATATATATATATATATATATATATATATATATATATATATATATATATATATATATATATATATATATATATATATATATATATATATTATGAGGAAGAGATTTTTTCCAGGTTACAACTGCTCTAGGACAATGCCCTCTTCAAGGAGGAGGAAGAATGATGCAGAAAAGTAGACACATCCAAACCCAAGTTTAAAGTAAATCATCTCTTAGGTAAGTACAACTGCAGAAAAAAGACAGTTGAGGAGAGTTTCGAAGAGTTTTGACAGAACACAAGTGTGATCTATGACGATAGTCAGAAGCTTGAGTGGTTACCTCTCTTCGAGATCGATTGAACATATGTGAGCTTCTAGCACTGAGGAAAAGTATTAGTATTAAAGAACAGAATTGAATGAGGTAAGGCACCAGTTCAGAAGCACACCCAGTCAAAACACGGGGAGGAATAGCACTTACTGTTCATAGATTGCAGGATTCTATGTACTCAATCATTGCAATCACAAGTAGAGACATGGTACACCTAAGAGGAGAAGAAGTATGAGGAAAAGGAAAACAGTTTAAGATATAGGATGTCAAAAATAAGAGATCCAAGGTTTATGACATGTGTTACAGTTGGTGTTTATATATGCACAGACACCCACCATTCAGACAGAAATTGTAAAATGTGTTATTGTTAGAGATATTTAGGTTACTAGAAAAAACCCAACTCCGCACCCACCCCTCTCTTCAAAGACCAGAACCTGCCACATTCAAGAAATCAAAGCACTCAGACACAAACTAACCGAAAAATAAAAAAATAGTAATTTGATTAAAACAAATTATTAACCATCCAAAAAACAATTAATTAATATAAATGTAACAGTTTCAAAATAACTAAAATAGTCTATACAGCCTGTAAAATAAAACTGATAACTTAAGGATGTAATATTTGAATTTTAAAAGTTTTAAAAAACTATTATAGTATAAAAATTTACTGGGAAAAAAATACAAGAAAATATGAAAAGAATTTCTAAAAAACATAACAGAGAAAATTCTACAGGTATTAATAAAGATTAATATGAAAGATATTTTCAAATACTTTTACAATCATAGCCATAAAGAGGAACAAAATTAATAGTTTTGTTGGTCAAAAGTGTGGAAAGGATAGCAGACAAATTCAAATATCACAAAATTCTAAAAAAAGAGATGAAATACACTTTTCATTTTATAAGATCAGTGTAAAAATAAAGACAAGGCATTCAAACAAGATTAGAATATTAAGAACATTGAATCAGTAGGATCTTTCATAAAAAATTTTTTTTTAAATCAGCTTGATTATTATAAGAAATTTTGGTCTCTGACAATTATGGAGAGTAAATAAAATTATGTGAACAGACCAAAGTGAGTTTGTGAATATCTTTACCTGGTCCCCAAAAACTCTAGCACACTTTCAAGTGGGATAATTGGTAAAAGATGGTGGTAAATGCCCCTTCTTGATTTTGTCCTAGATTGTAAGTCTTACTGATTACTAAATAAAAATTTTAAAAATACAAAACAAAATATCATTAAAACTCTATGTAATAAAGTTATGGACCGACAGGGCTAAAAATCAGGGAAAATCAGGGTTTGTTTGCCAGGGTTAAAATGGCATATTATACTTATTAATGGTGGATTAAATCAAACAAAATATTAGAAAATTAAGATTTTTTCCTTGTTTTTTCAATATTTTCTTTTTCTTTTGTTTCTTTTCATCGCTCCTCTTCTGCTATTGTGTTTTGATTTTAGATGCCCCATACAGATTTGGTCGAAAATATTTTACTTTAAGTATCCGAAGGTCCTCTTCTAATTTCCTGACTGCAGATGTTACATTTAACTATTTCGAGCCTATCCTGAAACACTGTAAAGTACTACCATGCTGCTGAAACTGAACTTTTAGCCATAGTGACTGAAAGTATAAACAAAATAATAATTTTTAAATAATGTAGCTAAATGAAACAAGTTTGATACACAGCAATAAAATAGCAATGATATGTATAAATACAGGTTTTATTGATAATTTTATATCTTACATTTTTTCAAACTTTAACTTTGGGTCTTACCTGAGTAAACCTGTTTAATCACTATTGTGAATAAAAAATAAAAAATTTCAACAAATTTTGTAGCTTTTTTTAAACTTTATTATACATAGGGCAATTTTCAGATTTTTTTTTTTTTTTTTTTTTTTTTGAGAAAATGCACATAATCATTAATTTAAGTGAATGTTGGCTAATTCTACTCCTTCCTTATAATTAAATAAATCTCAATTAAAGTTATATTCAAAATTCTTAACCTAAAATTTCAGTGCTTTTGACCTCTTTACAAATTTTAGGCAACCCTGGCCCCGGCAAAATTCCAGCCTCAGTTGGTCCCTAAATAGTGTATAAATATATTTTTGGGTTTTGGAAATCAAAAATCATAAAATATGCCTACTTTTATATTTTGTGCAACTGCATTTAACACATCTCTTGCACGTTGACATGCTTCTAATACACCTTTAATCTGAATTTCATTTTTGATTTCTGGAAGGGGAGGAGAAATGGAAGGAACACCTGTTTCAGCATATGATGGTTTTATGATATGACTAGGAACTGGTAATGAATCAATAACCTCTGATGGCTTTTTAATGACTGTGTAATTCCCAAATTTGGACCTAAAAAATTTACAAAGATTTTAACATTTTGAGATATATACATTTCCCTTCAAAAAGTTGCATCTATTTTATGTAAAATTAATTAGCAGTATCTCAAAATTATTTTACGTTTTAATATTAAAAAGTTTTAATCCTAAATTTAAAAAAAAAAATAATGGAAAACCAGGAAAAAATAAAAATATATACTGTGTAGTATATACGGTATATATTTTTATTATCAACCTTATACAATGTTCATACATTTTACAGCTGCATCAATATTTCATTATTATTTATCTTTATTCAATATTATAAAATGGTTAACATTAGTTATTGTTTGATGAAAATTTTTATTTTTCCTTTTAAAGATAGTGGCGTCATTTCCATATACCATAATATTACCATTTTTTTTTTTTTTTTTTTTTTTAAATCATAAGATATGCATCTTTCATACTTAAAAGATTATGATTACTCTCAAAATTTTTTCAAAATTACAGAGTAAAACAAGAAAATATTTCTTACATAGGCATAAAGATTATAATAAATCAATAAAATTGCAAATATCTACTATAAATATTTTTCAAATATTCAATATTACTTAATATTAAACAAAGCTTTTAAAATGTTTGTTACATACCTTCTAAATGACTGATAAAAATAATTTTTGAAAAACAAATTACCAAAACTGTTGCATGTATCAAATCCTCTGAAATGCTTTCTTGAGTAGTTTGTTGTCAAAATAGAACTTTTTTGACAACATGAGTATTTCATACTAAAACTTTTAAAGGTTAAAAATTCAGCTATTAATACTCTTTTAATTTTTAATAAAATGTTACTCATTTCCACTGACTGTCTTATTGAAATTTAGTATGCCTAAATGTAAGTCTATTAAACTGAAAAATAAAAATATGCTATATTAATTATGCATTGAGATGGAGGCTTTTCCAAGGAAAACTTAGCTTAATATGATATTTTTGGTAAAGGTGGAGATTGTTTCTGAGTTTCGATTGTTAAAAAATATCGAAAATCGAAAATATCGGAGAAGCCTATCGTAAACAAGAGAGTTGCCAGAGGTACTATTACTAGACATACACACAATTATTATTACTTACTTTTCTAGCAGAACCTAATTCGACTTATCATAACCTGAACTACCGAAATTGCCGTAAAAGAGACCTAACGTACACAAGAACATTTGCACGACATAGTAAACTAGGGCTAATTATAGGTAAAAAGTATCGATTAAAATAAAATAACGACATAAAAAAATATCGATATAAAAAATATTGAAACTCAGAAACAATCTCCACCTAAGCCGATATTTTTAAAACATTAGCCAAGGATATTAGGGGATTCATCAGTTCAACTATTGTGTACAGGATTCCGTTTGAACCAATCAAAATGGACTAGTTTTTAAATATACATTCAAATTTGGTAATATCTGGTGAATTCAAAAATATTAAGAATGATAATCTCTGATGGTTTTAAACCATTTAACCAAAACCCTTTAAGTTAAAGGGTCTCATTATCTTCCTGCCAACATTCTTGGTCTCAACTTCAACAAAAGACTATGTAAGAAGATTCCAAAGGTGGAGGGCCTTCTATTAAAGGCTGAAAACTGCTATATATATAATTAAATAAAACCATATGGAGGTTAACTCGAGCAAGAAATTTTAAGGATGAGTAGGTTAGGAGAGGCAGATTGAACACTACGTACACACCAAGGGGAAAGGAAATATTCAGAGAAGTCTATCAGAATAATCATATAGGCAAAATAAAAAGTTTAAAAATTATGAATAATGCACTACTGCAATGAAGATGTAAATTCTTGGCATATGTGGATCCATGCGCATGAAATACTTCATGCGCATTATATATATATATATATATAAATGTATATATATGTATATAAATGTATATATATATATATAAATATATATATATACAAGATATCATTATTTTTTCCTTTTATGTATAAGCTGAGAGAAAAAGATTGCTAGGCTAGGCCTCTATACTGGCCATAGGCATAATTTTTACCCTATAAGTCAAGGTTAGGTTGTTGAACTAGTTTACAATAATACTGCTTGGAATGGTTTTTTTGCTTTTTTGTTTTTGAGGGCTGACCCAACTTACGAGGTTACGAGGGTATTTACCGTCTTTCCAGGCAGTTAAAATACTGCCCTTCAGGCCATCACGAGTTCAGAGCGCCTACACGCTATGAGAGATCGTGATTCGTGAAGCTCTCCATTTGGAATGGAGATTGGAGAAAGCAAATATTATTATGGAATATTTACTTGGGTTACTTGGGTGTTGATGGGCTCAT
>SEYY01001044.1:17500-42500 GCA_009176605.1 Armadillidium nasatum
ACCTTCTCTTTATTACTTCATCACCTATCCACTCCTATGCGAATGGCTTCACTCTTCGTTATTTCCTTCACTTTGAAAGACGTCCCCTCCCAACAGCATTTAATTGATGCAAAGAGTGTGGCCTTGGAGAAACTGACCTCTGATCTTTCTCGTATTTCAAGTTGAGGCAGAGAAAACATGATCGTTTGAATGCCTCAAAAACTCAGTTTCTCCATTTTTCTACTCGAAACAACATTCCGCGCAACTATATTTTCTTCGAAAACACTCGAATCAAACCTTCATCTGTTCTCAATATTCTCGGTGTTTCTTTTTCTCGTAATCTTTCTTAGAAGAATTACATTGCTTCTCTTCCTTAACAAGCTTCTGAGAGGTTGGGTGTTCTGAAGCATCTTAAATGATTTTTTTACGCCAACCCAGTTAATTAATTGCTCTTTATAGGGTTTTTATTTTTATTTTCCCCTGTAAGGAGTACGACTCACACATTTGGGGAAGTTCCACACACACATACAGCCATTCTCTAAAAGATGGAGTCTAGGGCTTGTCCTCTTGTAAACTCTTTTTTTCTTACAAACTCTCACTAATCTCTTTCTGCCAGTAGTATTGTATGCGTCAACTCTCTCTATAATATCGATATTACAACGAACATTGCTCTTCTGAGCTCTCATGTCACATACCTCCTCCTATGAGAAGGGCTCGTGCGACACAACTTTCTACACAATCTCATCCTTTCTTTGCTCAACTCTATACGACCCCTGACTTAACCTCTATGTTAGTCTTACACGTACTCTACTGGTACATTAAATTTTATATGTTTCCCCAACTTCCTTTGACTCGCAATCTTTTGAACGCCGTGTATCGGGACATGTCAGCCATTAACAACCATATTTCCGGTATTTCCTCAATTCTGGTGGAAATCGGTAGACCTCTGGCCTTTCCCCACCAGAGGATATATATATATATATATATATATATATATTAATATATATATATATATATATATATATATATATATATATATATATATATATATATATATATATATATATATATATATATATATATATATATATATATATATAGATCGATAGCTAATATGAATTAATATGGAAAGAGAATCATTGTATTGGTGCTTATGATACTACATCATTTGCATACAATTAAAAATTTGAGATTACTTTCAAAATAACTTTCTTTTAAAACTGAAATGGAGCACTGTATACCCTGTTTTCTCACAGTGTGTATAGTGCTTCAGTAGAGCGAATTCTTCTTCTAATAATGTCGCAGACAATTTCCATTATATTAGTGTTATCATTCTTTTTCATTGAGGATGTATTTTCAAGGTAATAAAAATTAAATTTTTTAATTCTTATTTTACTCTTTTGTTTTAAAAATTTGAGATTGGTTCACACTTGCTTGATACTTAAAAAGACTAGTAAAAAAAAATTTTTTTATAGCGTCTTTTTAATATCTATATATATATATTTTTAACTTTGAATTTAACACTGCAGTATGTGTTGAATTTTTAATAAAACAATGGTTGGTTATCTATTTTTAGCACGGATCATTTTTCAAAGAGAAAAAAAATGACAATGTTCAACATAAATACACGTATATTTAAGGATTTAAAAGGCATTCATTGGTGATATATATATATATATATATATATATATATATATATATATTATATATATATATATATATATATATATATATATATATATATATATATATATATATATATATATATATATATATATATATATATATATATATATATATATATATATATATATATATATATATATATATATATATATATATATATATATATATATATATATATATATATATATATATATATATATATATATATATATATATATATATATATATATATATATATATATATATATATATATATATATATATATATATATATATATATATATATATATATATATATATATATATATATATATATATATATATATATATATATATATATATATATATATATATATATATATATATATATATATATATATATATATATATATATATATATATATATATATATATATATATATATATATATATATATATATATATATATATATATATATATATATATATATATGTATATGTATATGTATATGTATATATATATATATATATATATATATATATATATATATTATATATATATATATATATATATATATATATATATATATATATATATATATATATATTTATATATATATATATATATAACACTATAATCAAGTCGTAAGTTAAAGCAATAAAACCCAAAGAAATAAAAACATTTAATAATATAGGGCAAGTCTTTCGAGAAGACAAACGCTTCTCCTCATTCAGAAGGAGAGTTTGTCTTCTCGAAAGACTTGTCCTGTGCTATTAAATGTTTTATTTTTCTTTGGTTTTTTATTTTATATATATATATATATATATATATATATATATATATATATATATATATATATATATATATATATATATATATATATATATATATATATATATTGTTTGCATGTACTTGAGGTAATGTGTTCTGGTCTGAACATATGTCAAGACTGGGATTTACACAAACTAAACAATTGAGCATTTATTGATGAAGGAAGGATGGCAAGAAGGAAATATATATAGTAAATAAACAGCTGTAAAATAAGATAAAGCAATAAGAAAAATATATACTACCTGCTAATGTATGACTGAGACCATATTTACCATTTCTTATATATGTTTAAGCATACGTTGGCTTTAGATTCAATTCATGATTGTCAAGACATTAATAAATAATAATAATAATAATAATAATTTTTTTTTCATATTCCACCTTACACATGTAATAAAATATATAGGATAATTTTATTATAAAATGGCATATATTACATAAGTAGAGAAACAGTGGAACTAAACTATTACCACAGCAATTACCTGGAGAATGAATGCTGAATAGGCAGATGGATTCAGCTTGATGTAAACAGTTTGTGAATGTAGATGGAGACAGCAACAGATGGAAGATCAGGAAGATAACTATGGCTGATGGACAACTTGTCAAAGTGGGAAGTGACTACACATGGGAAAAGAGACATTACATAGTAAGAAATAAAAATAGTAACATTGCTAAGGAATAAAAGGTATATACAAATATAAACTGATACTATGTTAGGATTGTCACCTAGGCTAAAAGTATATAACACTCACCAAGATGAAATAAATAAAACAGCTGCATATGATATAGGTCACAATGATATGAAAGGTGAAGCCGGGGTACAATTACCATATAAAATAAGTGAATTTGAGGCACGATCACAGCAATAATCGACGATAAGGTTTACACGCTTCAGCTCCAGTCGTCAGCTAAATTTTTAAATAAAAAAAAATATATATATTTTTTTTAATTCTTTCCATTATTGGGCGAGATACGCATTTCCGAATTCTTGTCAAATTTTTGTAACTTTAATAGATTTTAAGATACATACTCCTTCACTTTTCCGAAATAACTTTTTTTTCTTGACGGAACTTTTCCCAATTTCCAAGATCTCTAGAAGAAGGGTATATTTTTCATCATTTCATTTTTAAAGTTTCATCATAGGACATTTTAGATATCTATCTCTCAAAACACGTTGTGAGGTAAAATGCAAATAATAATAATAAAGTTTGAAAATTTAAAAAATTTTTTTTTTAAATTCCAAAACATCATTGCCATTTTTAGGAATAGATATCTAATGTCTCACGATGAAACTTTAGATATACTTTTCCTCTTCAATTCCTGAATATTTGAGCAATTTAGATCAAGAAATAAAAAAAAAAATATATCCAAAACAGTGAGGCATCTAACTTTTTTTGTTTCTTAACCAAAGTTGGTCAAATTTTCAGGAATTGTATTGTAGAAGAAGGGTATATCTTCATTTTCATTGTGAGACATTTCAGATATCTATTCTTGAAAAAATAATGATACTTTGAATTTTGACAAAAAAAATCTAAATTTTCGAACTTTTTTTTTTATTATTTTACCTCACGACCTGTTTTTAGAGATATATATCTAAAATATCTAACGATGAAACTTTAGCTATACCCTTCTTCTAGAGTTCCTGAAGATTTAGACAAGTTCGGTCAAGAAAAAAAAAGTTATTTTGAAGCATTAAAATTAATTATCAAATGATAAGAAATTAATTAAAAAACTGTCTAAAATAAATATATTGTACAATGTTAAGACATGAATAGCAATTATATAAAAATTATATACTCTCATTATTTCTTCTTTAGTTTAGTTTTCATTCATAATGGAGAAATTATATTAAGTTCTTCATCATAAGTTTATAAGGTTGTTTTCACCAAAATAGTTTTACAATTTTTTCTATGTAGCATCACTAACACGCTGCTACTTCGGAAACTCAACTAAAACCTTTTTCAATAGCTTCGATGAAAACCGCATGGTTTTTAAAGTATTTCAAAAAGTAATAAGTTTCATATTTTCTCAAATAAACAGAGAATTCAAGTCAATTTCGTGGGAGAGTTGAGACATTTTCGTTTCCTTAATTAAACTCTACTGTCATAATCTTTCAAATAAGTCTTACTTTACTACTACCATTCTTAAATATATTTTTGCCTATTAAGGAAAAAAAGCATTCTTTGAAACTAATCATAGTAAGTGTCCTAAATTATTTAATTGTATCGCTAATTTCAACTCTTCTCTTTCAAGGCAAAGCTTTTAAACTTAAACTTTGAAAATTCAGCTGCAAGTTCTTATAATTACGTTTTAGGAATATTTAAATTTAGTAGTGGCCGGCTTCAGTTTGCGCATTTTGGAATAGTTCTATTTTGGGGTAGTGCTGTTGCTAGGGCAGATGTTTTCAACTTTTTGAAAGAAATCTGAATCTTTTGACAGAAGTCTGAAATTGTCTTCTGACAGATCTTGAAATTATTAGGGGTTAACTGTTACAAAATAGTAAGTAGGTTTTGTAATATATTTTTAAAAAAAATGGAAATAAAAAATATAGAAAATAAGATAGTGATGGTAATATTGAGTGTTGGAATGGTAATGATAGCGATAATAGTAGTATTAATTTCATAATTAAATGAAGCACTAGTAATGATATTTGTAATTGTATTGCTAAAAAAAAAAAAAAAAAAAAAAACTTCAAATCAACTAGATTTGGTGATATTTTCATTGTCCTAAAGAATGGTCATAATCTGATTTGGCGAACGTTTCCCGGGAGGTCAAAAAATAGGCCCGTCTTAAATTGCTGGAATTCTTGTAAATTGGATTTTGATTTCCAAATCCAATTTACAAGAATTCCAGCAGTACCTCTGATGGAAAGCTTCACCAGCTCTTGGAGCGAACGGATCGTTCGCTCTAAACTGGTGGAGGCCTGAAGGGCAGTATTTTGTCTGCCTGGAGGGACGGCATATGCCCAAAGTTTACCCTATAATATAGGTAAACTTTGATATGCCCTAGTTGGTGAAGTCCGCTCTCAGAAACAAAACAAAACAAAAAGTACCTCTGATGGCCGCTCGATAATTTTTTTAAACTTTTATATTTTGCATGGCGTTAATGTTATCCCTGGAAAGCTCAAAACCACCATTCGTTTTTGTAGATTTACTCTGGTTGTAACAGGGTGAGCCAAAATGTTTGACCAAGTGGAGCCAAATTTATCACTTAATAGAGGCTAACATTTTAAGTCATATCTCCATATTGGTAATTCTTATACCAAATTTCCTAGAGATTGATTTGTTAGGGATACTTTAAGGTACATTTGGCCTTTCCTGTTTTTTTTTGTGAAAATAATATTTCACCATGAAAATGAATCCGAAAAATTGTATTAAAAATCGAAGAAATTTCCATTTTTGTGGGTGTATTATTAAAAGAAGGAAATAATTTGACGATATAAAATTTTGTGTGATGATACATACTAAAGTAGGGTTTAACTTGTATACCTCCAACTTTCCTCATAACACAAGGGGTGCATTGTCTGCACCTAAATTTTGTTTAAACATAGGCAACTACAGGCTTGTCCTGTTGTGGTGCCTCCTCCTTTCCTGTAGAATTTAATCTCAATTTCTTTAAAGCCCACGTCTGTGCTCACCTAAGAACTTTGTGTTAGGAGAGATCTGCAAGTTTTTTTGTTTTTTTTAATTCTTTTATTTTATTTTTATTCTTTTAACACCTCTTCCTTGAATAGGGCTTTGCCCATTAGTGGTGGTGCTGTTAAAAAAAAAAAAAAAAAAAAGTAAGTAAAACTAACTAGAAAAAAATTTGCACTAACTTTATTATTTTACTGATCTATGTGAAATTTTTAGAAGTTATAAAGTTAGGTGAAATACACACTTTTAATTTGGAACAATGTTTTGTATACCCAATGATTTTGATTTTGTGCACAGAAAATTTTTTAAAAATTTTCCCATGCTGCACAGCATCAAAGTGATTGGATGTACCAAAAAATTTTCTAAATAAAAAAATGTGTTACTTGCCCAACTGTACAACCTTTGCATGGTATATATATATATATATATATATATATATATATATATATATATATATATATATATATATATATATATATATATATATATATATATATATATATATATATACTCAACCATTTTGTTGCTGTGTACAGGAAATATTTTTAAATTTTTAAAAAAATTTCCCATTCTCAACACCAAAATGATTGAGAATAAAAATTATTTTACAGAGGTTATATAGTTGGGTGAGATACATTTTTTATTTAGAAAGATTTTTTGTATACTCAACCATATTGCTGTTGTGCATGATAAAATCCAATAATTTGAAATTTTTTCTGTGCACAGCAACAAAATTCAAGGATATGTAAAAAATTTTTTTTTTTCTTTTTCAGAGATTGTACAGTTGGGCAAGTTGCACATTTTTATTTAGAAAAGACATTTTTATACCCTACCATTTTGGTGCTGTGCATTTGAAATTTTTGTTTTTTTAATTTCCCATGCACAGTGTCAAAATTGTTGGGTATACAAAGAATTGTTCTAAATAAGAAAATATGTATCGCACCCAACTATACAACCTCTAAAAATTAAATGAATTTGTCATGAGTAGAAAAAAAGCTATGCCAAAAAATATTTCATTACAAAGAAATTTGACATTTCATGAGTAAAATTTTTATAATATTTTTGGGCATATCTTTTTTTCTACCCATGGGGAGCTCATAAAATTTTCAGAGGTTGTATAGTTGGGTGAGATGCACATTTTTTATTTAGAATAATTTTTTGTATACCCAACCATTTTGGTGCTGGAAAAATTATTTCAAATTTCCTGTGCACAGCTTCAAAATGATTGGTTATGTAAAAAATTGTTTGAAATAAAAAATGTATATCTCACCCAACTATACATCTCAGAATTTCATGACCTCGTCACGGGTAGAAAAACGTTATGCCCAAAAATATTGTTTTTCATGATTACCAAATATTTGCAGTAATTCTACTTTTTTGGGGGCAGCCATGAAAATTTCAAGTATAGCAAAATTAATATCAAAGATTTAACTATCTACAGGTCAATTTCCAAGTCATTTTAACAAAGGGAATAGGCCTATTCTGAAAAATTTGCATTAATTTTTCCACCATACATATGTCCAAACATGTTTTTTTTCTTCAAATTATTTCTAGATAATCTATAATACTATTCTTATCCATTTATATTAATAAAAAGCACTACTGGATAACCATTTTTAAATAATATTAATTTGTTAGTTTTACCCTGTGCAAGTAGTTAGTTTCCCCCCCTCCCCCATTTCATTTTTTTTTCACTCACAATTTTAAAAGTTTTAAAAATATTAATTTTCATTTTTCTATGATTTTTTATATTAAAATATTCAGAAAGGTTCATATTTCTCAAAAAAACAATGATACATAATTATATCATGTAATCCAGATTTTTTATGCCTTAGTTTACCTCATTTTACGATATATATATATATATATATATATATATATATATATATATATATATATATATATATATATATATATATATATATATATATATATATATATATATATATATATATATATATATATATAGTTGTAAAGCAGTTTATGAATCATTTATTATACTTATATAAAATACCTCATATATCTCATACAAGATCCTTATTCAGAAAATTTGGTACAGTTTGCAACTACATTGTAAATTTTTAAAACACAGGCTTGATCCAGAATCACTCAGATCAGACTTGCATTAAACTGTTGTGAGAGTATATACTGTGTTGTAAAAGTTATCTAACAGTAAATATTTTAAAAACAAAATATGAATCAATATATTATTAATTTCAAGCCAAGGCACATTGGTATTTTTGTTCACTATTTTCATATGTTTGCAAAACCGAAACCAACTGATGCTCATCGAAGGATTTATAAAGTTTATAGGGCTAATCTAGTATCCACAAAATCAATCTCAGTATGGTATCCAAAATTCAAAAATGATAAAAAAACCGTAGTTAATATGACAGAGGAAAACGTTCAAAGAGTTAAGGATCTGATTTTGTCAGATAAAAGTTTGAAAGATCTTGAAATAGAAAAGATTTTGGGCATACCTAAATCTACTGTTCAAAAGATACTATGTGAAAATCATCATTTTTGGGAAGAATTGGCAAGGTGGGTAATCAAAAATTTTACTGATATAAATCTAATAAAATTGTTCCCATTCATTCAGTGTACAATCTATTCATTATCTGTTTTGTAGTAATATTTATTTTTAATGAGTGGTTATGTATTATGATTTATTTGAGAATACAGTTAAGATTGTTATAAGGGATAATGTTTATTAATTCTAACATTAAGCATTCAACTGGAGTGCACATATTTATCATGTAATAAGATATGGAATTAATTCCTGATATAATATAGCTCCTCAAGATTTTTTTTTTTTTTTTCTGAACCATGCAGAATTAAAGCTAAAACTTTTCAGCTGTTTAAATAACTGAAATAACTGCTGCAGATTAAATCATTAAAACTCAAAATCTTGGTTAGACATGGCAAAATAACCTTCTAAAGTGCAGCTTCATCTTAAAGTAGTGTAGAAATTTAAATTACATGTATATATATGAAGAATAACAATATTATTATAGAAATGAAAATTTGATTATACTGGAATTCATGACCGAGACACAGAAATTTAAGTTTTACGTCTTTAGAATACCATATATCAAAGTGACTTGAGAAGTAGGACATGAATGAGCCTTTAAAAGAATATTATTATACATTTAACATACAATGTTTCATTTGTTGATCTGCTTCAAACTGTTTGTTATCTATATTGTTTATAAGACAAGACCATTCAGTATCTAAAATGAATAAAATTTGGTAGCCTTTATGACTCAAAAATGTCATTATTACATGAGAAAAATAGATTTCCAAAATTTTGGCATAGCAAGTCCATAATTTATATCTTGTAAAGTACTCCTTATAAATAACAGAAACATTATCATCTCTGTGATACATGTGAACATCCTTTGGTGAAACCTATTGGGGGAAGGGAGGGGAGTCCATGACCCCCCTCGATATGAGAATCCCAGGTAAAGAATCTCAATTAGTCTGTTGATAATCTTATGCCTTTTTTTATTCTTATATATATATATATATATATATATATATATATATATATATATATATATATATATATATATATATATATATATATATATATATATATATATATATATATATATATATATATATATATATATAAGAATTTTTGGTGATGACAATGAAATTAAAAAAAAGTATATTTTAAAACTTTCCATTATTTTAATAAATTTAACAATTTTATAATAGAGGAATTAAATTCTTTTCTTTATCTTCATTCAAATGTGTAAAAACTTGTAATTATGAACTGACTGGGCTTAAAATGGCAAATTATACTTATTAATGGTGGATTAAATCAAACAGAATATAAGAAAATTAAGATGTTTTTTCTTGCTTTTTCAATATTTTCTTTTTCTTTTCTATTTCTTTTTACCGCACATCTTCTGCTAGTGAATGTTCATCTTTGTGTTTTGATTTTAGATTCCCCCGTAAAGATTTGGTTGAAAAATTTTTTCTTGGGGCACCCAAAGGTCCTCTTCTAATTTCCTGGCTGTGATGTTACATTTAGCTATTTTGAGCCTATCCTGAAACATTGTAAAGTACTCCCATACTGCTGAAGCTTATCTTTTAGCCATAGAGACTGAAAGTATAAACAGAATAATAATTTTTAAATAATGTAGCTAAATACTAATTTGATACTCAGCAATAAAATAGCAGTGATGTGTATAAATACAGGTTATATTGATAATTTTATATCTAACATTTTTTCAAACTTTAACTTAGGGTATTACCTAAGTAAACCTGCTGAATCACAATTGTGAATCGGAAAAAAAAAAAAATCAACATTTTTTGTAGTTTTTGAAAACTTTTATTATACAAAATCTGTAATTTTCTGAATTTTTTTCAGGGAAAATGCATATAATCATTAATTTGGTGAATGTTGACTATTCTACTCCTTTCTTATAATTAAATAAATCAATTAAAATTATATCTAATTTTCTTAACCAAAAATTTCAGTGCTTTCTACCTCTTTAAAAATTTTAGGCAACCCTGGCCAGAGCCCCAGCCCTGACCCCAGCAAAATTCCAGCCTCAGTCAGTCCCTAATTGTAATTTTAATATATATTAATAATACAGTATTACTGTACAAGATATCCCCTTTGCTCTCGGCCCCAGATTGGCCAGATATGCACTTATAGATATCAGTGTACTGGTCATATGAACATCTTCAATGAGTTTGTAAATTATTTGCATGATGAGGAACTCTGTATTTGCCATTAAATATCATTAAACATTGAAGTTTAAAGTTTGCTATAGGGGAATCGAACCCAGGCTCTGTAATACAAAAGCATAGAGTTTTACCTCTATGCTATAGGGTCCAGGTTTGATTCCCCTATAGCAAACTTTAAACTTTGATGTATATATATATATATATATATATATATATATATATATATATATATATATATATATATATATATATATATATATATATATATATATATATATATATATATATATATATATATATATATATATATATATATATATATGATGCTGCTAGCAAAATATATTACAAGGCATTTGTCATTTAACTTTATTGATTGACCTTTTCAATCTTAAAATAGATGTGTAAAGTAAACATTACTTTTACTTAACAGTAAAGTGCTACAAATGGTAGAGCACCCTATCTGTATTGAAGACAACTTTATGTAACCCAACCAAACCTGAAATCAGAGTCAAAGACTGACATACCAGATAATTTTGGGCTATGTGTTTTTTTATGCCACATTCATTAATTATTTTGTTTTATGGTTTCATGCTAGACTCTTTTCATTTAATTTTACCAGTACCCCCCTTTTTTTTTTTTTTTAATATAATTTTGTTTTAACTGAACTGCTTGATGGCAAAGAAGTTTAAACTGTGAAGAAGTGCAGTGAACATAAGGTATAGGGACCTAGTAGTTTACTTGTTTTACTAATTTTTTATCTTTAATTATTTTACTATATTTTTTTCATGGCAATTCATTTTGTTAATGTTTGCTATTTATATATTTAAAAAAAATAAAATAGTAGACTTGAACAGAATATGGAACAACACCAAGTAGTGCCTGATGTGATTGATTCAGCTCCTTCCAAGAAAGTAGATGTGAGTTTTTATTATTATTATTATTTAATTCCCTTCAAGTTGATATATATATATATATATATATATATATATATATATATATATATATATATATATATATATATATATATATATATATATATATATATATATATATATATGTGTGTGTGTGTGTTAATTTTTTTTTAGCTCCTTTGAAAGCAAAGAAATAATTATTATAATTAGAATTTTTTTTTTTTTTATTTTTTTTTTTATGATAATCTGAAAGTAGAAAAATTTCACAAAATTAATTTTATTTAAATGCTTTTCAATTATGTCTTTGAGATAATATAAAGCTCTAAATTATGATGATGAAAGTAGCCAATGAGTTAGTGACTCTGAACTTTAATGTAACATTTTTCTTCTTAAAACTTTCTACACTATTCAGTTAAAAAAGGATTGTTAAAATGTTAATTAGATTTTTAGGTACTTTATATATATATATATATATATATATATATATATATATATATATATATATATATATATATATATATATATATATATATATATATATATATATATATATATATATAACTTTACAGGTATCCTTTAGTAATGGAGCTAAAGTTGAACTTGGCAATGAGTTGACTCCAACACAAGTTCAAAATGTACCTCAAGTTAGTTGGGAAGCTGAGGAGGGAAGTTATTATACTTTAATCATGACTGGTGAGCCAAAAGAATGAAATTTTTGTTCCTTTAATGGGTAAAATGTTTATTTTTTAAGGCATTTATATTTGAATGAATAGTTTGTTTATAGTTCGAACAGAATCCCCAATCTATTGTGAAGAATAATGTTAATTGTCATTTCTGAAATATAAAGTAATTATATTTTCTTTAACACATACTATAATCTTAATTTCCAATCCTGAAATATAAACTTTAGAGATACTGATGTTCTTAATGGATTCATATTGTTACTTGACAATTATATTCTTTCCTGTACTTTTTTTGATACATAAATTTTTTATAATTTTTTCACCATAAAGACAAATTACCTGACTCCTTTCTCCCTCTGGTCATAAACAAATATAATTGTGATGACTGCTCAGCCATTTACGTTGGAAGTACAGTGCGCCAACTTCACGTGCGCACCAGCAATCACATAAAGTTATCACCATGCACAGGGAATAAATCCTTCTAATTCAAGCATCAGAGAACACGCCTTAGAGCGCAAACATTAGTTAAACTATTCCAGTTTCAAATATAATCACACAAACTAACCAACCACTGGATCTACGCATTTTAGAATCCCTTTACATAACAACCTTCAACTAAAGACAAGATTTGTTGGGTTTAGTTGAAGAGAAAGAGAATGGGATGTACACATCCTTACCAGAAAGAATCTCATTGGCTATGCGCTGTACACACTCTGAGGGACCCCTTATACGGAAGCAATAATCAATCCATATGAAATAAAATAAGTTTGACCAGTTGCAGTAAGGAAACTACAAACGTTCCCTTGCAATAGGCAGGAGTCTTTCTTGAGGAAGACTTAAAAAGATAGGAAATTTAGATAAGATGATGATTTTAACTACTATAAGAAGAAGGAATTAGAATCTATAAAAAAAAAAAGATACAGAATGTTTGGTTCACCCTCTGAGCAATTAGGGATACAAGTAGGGGCTGCACCAACTTCTCATGGTCATTTTGGATAGAGAAATGGAAGTCACATTGACCATGAGAACTAGAAGAAGCCATTGGCAGTGGTGAACATTGAAATCGGTTAATATGATTTTGGAGAAAGGAGGAGGAGAGAGAATATGACGTATCTTGAAGTTTAGATAATTAAAGAATTTAAAATAGTCAGTAGAATTGCGAGATAAATAAACAGAACAAATGAATTTAGTTGTAGAATGACAAGAGAGACGGAGCCACAAGGCAAAAAATTCGAAAGACTCCAAATTAGAGACATGAAAACAAAAGAACTTTCATTTATGGACCACATCTCCCATGTATGCAGAACAAAAAGTCCTCTCCTCGAATAGGGCAATGCCCGTGAGATGCGTACTTTTTTTTATTATTAAAAAAAAAATGCAGGACAAACGCTTATGGCTGAAAATTGAGAATGGAAACAATAAGAGGAATCAGAAAAGGGTTTGATATCAGAACACTTATTCACCTGAGTTTTGGTCCAGAACAAGAGGGATGTGTTCAGAAAAGTATAAATTGGATTGAAGATGCAATTGTTGCAGAAATTAGTGAAAAACGTAGATCGTACACCATGCCAAGTCAGCTTCAAAGTCTTGGTAGCCCCATTACTTTCACTGAAGGCAACCAAATTCCAAGTGGAATAGGATGAGAGGTTGTTTTGAAAGCCGCTATTAGTGTGAATACCATATTTGATTAAAAAAAAAATGTTCTCTGAAATAATGTTAATTGTGCATGAAAAAAGAGCGTCCTCCATGTAAAATTATGTGTAAGTGAGCGCGAAAAGGTACATACCATTGGGTACCGAAGTAAAGTGGGAAATCCCCTTACACCCCATATATCCATTGGGCGCTAACCTCATCGCCCTCTGGAGCGCTCTATATCATATATATATATATATATATATATATATATATATATATATATATATATATATATATATATATATATATATATATATATATATATATATATATATATATATATATATATATATATATATAATTAAAATATTTTGCATAACAATTGTCACTATCCATAGTGAGCTTTTTCAAAATCTAGGTTGGGCAGTTTACAATCGTCCTATACTGTGGGAAAGTATGTTTGTTGTTTTGCTGAAAAAAGATTGAAGATAACAACAGGACTGAGCAACAAAGAGAGAGAGAGAGAGAGAGAGATCTACTCTTGGAATTCATTTTTCAAAAAGTTAAAACTATTTCTTTTTCTTATAATTATTCTAACAGAATATCTGAAAAATTAAAAAGATAGCATGTGTTCCAAATTCGTAGCTCTTTAGATTCCAATAAGTTTTTTTCATTACCTATTTAAACTTTCGTTTTTTTTTAATGGTTTTAGGGCGAAATTAACAAAAGTTTGGAAAATATTTCGATTTTTATCTAAATTATAACTTTCTAATTAGTGTGGAAAAACACTCAAGAAATGAGAAGGCAGATATATATCTCATGTATCGATACATATTTTTCTTTTTTCTTTTCTCATTATTTTAAAACTCGTTCATTAACGTTTAATATGATACTTTGTTATTATTATTTAGCAATATTTAGCTTCATCAAAGAAAATTGTGAATTTATACATCATTTATATTTTTAAAGTTTATATTTTTCAGATCCTGATGCACCAAGTCGAAAGGAACCAAAATTCAGAGAATGGCATCATTGGCTAATTGGGAATATTCCAGGATCTGATGTATCCAAAGGGGAAACTTTGAGCCAGTATGTTGGATCTGGACCTCCAAAAGGAACCGGTAAAAAAAAAAAAAAAAAAAAAAAAAAAAAAAAAATAAAATAAATATATATATATATATATATATATATATATATATATATATATATATATATATATATATATATATATATATATATATATATATATATATATATATATATATATATATATAAGGTAAATAATTTTTCCCAGTGAACCTTAAATTTTAATTATTATTAATTTTAAAAAGCCAATATTAAAGGTTTCCACATATCATTACAAAAATAAAAAAATAAAATATAAATTCATTAACTATATATAAAATACTAAAATAATAATAATTACAATAAAGTAAAAAATAGGAATAATATTGAAATTAAAACAATGTAAATAAAAACGAAGACTAAAATCGAAATTTTGCAACACCAAGAAATGTTTAAAAGGCTTGATTATTTTGAGGAAAAAGACTTCATCATTAAGTTAAAAGAACAGTAAAAGAAGTTTGGTTATTTAAGGATGGGAAATGAGTTTTTTTTATACAAAGACTACAATATCCTACGATCAAGAAGAGAAGACGAATGTCAAAGGATTAAGAAATTGGAAGAAGAAGAAAAAGGTGGGCATCTTTATGATCTCTTATGGCAGAGTGTTCAGGAGAGCGAAGGGGAAAGTTAGTTCTGAAGGAAGCTCCTCTATGCTTATCAGTTCTCACTTTTAATTGTAGACCAGTTTGGCCTACATACGCCGATCTTTTAGTTTGGCCTAAAATATACAACACTGTATGCTGTAAAAAAAAAAAAAGGCCTGACATTTACATTTAATCCACCAGTTATTTCCTTTTCATATTAGAGTCTGACATGACCTGATATATTACGTTTGGAAGTATACAAGTCAAAGGAAGATGTTATCGGTTGAGTACATGTAGGTGAGCAAAGAGGTTAAGTCTGGGGATCGAGAGCTGGAAAGAAATTGTTCATAAATATTTGCCTCATATATTCTCAGGAAAGAAAGTATGCGACCAGGGTGTTTAGAAGAACAATTTGTATAGTATACATATAACATAAGAAATTGAAGCAGCAACAGTTCAGCGACTTGAAAGAGACATAAATTTAAACTTGTTAGGGTAGGTTAGGTTTATTTACCTTTTTAATTTAAAAATATATTTAGTTTTTTTTCGTTAATTATAAGTATCTACCTGTTTTGTTGAAATATTTGTCTTATTTCAAATTAAACTTTTAAAAAGATTTAACAAGTAAATACTGTATAATAAATAAAATTAGGGACAATATTGGTAATGCCTCACATTGTAGAAAGGTATCTTTTAAGTCACATGTTAGTAATGAAATAACTGAGCAAATTACGTGCAGAAAAATTATTCGGGTCAGTTGCTGTATTGAAAGATTTTATTTGTTGGAGTTAGAAATTGAGTCCAATATCTCAACAGAGATGAAGACTGAGTCAAACTAGAAAATCAGTATTAAAAAAAGGTTTAAGATTAAAAATTTTTACTCTAAGGCCTTTTCACTCATTTTTCGCAGCTACTTCACTTTTCTGTATGTTTATGTTTTTAATTGATGGAAAATTAGGAAATTTAATAATATTACCATTATTTATTATAGGACTTCATCGTTATGTATATTTAGTATACAAACAACCAGGAAAACTGACATTTGATGAACCAAGATTAACAAACACTTCAGGTAAGAAATATTTTGTATATGTCTTGTTTAGTGTCATTGATTTATTAGGATTGATATAATCAGAGGTTATATCTACTGATAGAAGGTCGAAAAATGAGATAAAATTAAAATTAAATTCTTTAGCTGAATCTCATAAACGTTTATATTCGTGCTTTCCACGCCTTGATGCTTCCCACAGAAATTTTCATCACTTCGATCTCTAAAAACTCATATGTTAATATTTAATCCCCGAATCATGCAAAACCTGTTCTCTGGTGAACTGAAACGTTTTTTCTTTTTAGAAATTGCAATAATCTTATTGTTTTTCTTCTCACTCTTTCAGGCACTTACTAAAAATGCCAATTCTGAATTTCCTTCATGTTTCCATCATCTTATTTCTTCATATGTCTCCACAGCTGTCTTACCTTATGTTAAAACTGAACTCTTCGCTCAAACCTTTGGTTCTGATTTTACTTTTGACAAATTTAGAGCTATTCCTCTTTCTTCACATCACTCCAACTCATTTATTCTTATCATTGCAATTTCTTCTAAATACGAGACTTTTTTTTTTTTCTCAACTTAATTCTCAATTCTAAAGGTATTCTTCTTAAAATATTCAAACCTTGTGCCTCCGAATTCGCACTCTGCCTTTGTAAATTATTTCGTATGCTTGTAAACTTCAGCTTTTCCTTCTTGCTGGACGCATACCTTCATTTAACCTGTACCAAAAAAAGAACCATTCTCGACCTCCTAACTGTCATCCTTCTGTTTTGCAAAGTTGGAATCTTTTCTAAACCGAAATTTTTTAAAATGTCTTAAGTCTTCTATTCTTTTCTTAAACTAGCAATATAGTTTTCATGAGAAACTCACAATTGATTATAAACTTTCCCTTCTATCTGACTCTCAATTTGATCTACAGCAGATCATTGAATCTTTAGTTGTTCTTGACTTTTCGAAAGCCATCAATAGTGTTTGTCACATTTTTTTTAATTTCTAAACTCTCAAAAGCCCAAACATTTAGCTGGGTCCACTCCAACATGGGCATAGCAACAAACGAGCTAGCTTATAAAGCTGCTTCCTTTGCAGCTACTCACAATGTGTCAGGAGGAAGATACTTTCCTATTGACATCAGACGATGTTATCCCCCTGCCTATGATTATGCTTCATATCTTCGACAAGGTTTTAAAACATACTGACAGGAATATTGGACTGAGGACAATCGAGGTGCCAAGCTTCCTTTCCATCAAACCTCATTCCCTAAGACTTGCTCTACTTTATGTAGGAGAAGTCGGCGTCAAGAGGTTGTCTTGGCTCTTTTCAGAACCGGTCACACGAACCTTACGCACAGCTACTTTATTACAAGGGACAACCCACCGTTCTGTCCTTTTTGCCATCTACATCCTATTTCAATTCACCATATTTTTATCGATGTGCAGCCATCGCAGTCCTCAGATGCAAATTGTTTCCTGATGTATTATCAATACCCTATCCCGGTTGTCATCCTTACTTTATATTGAAATCACCTTACTTTAAAAGTGTAAGCAACCTTGCTTTCCTCAGATCACAAAATCTATATAAGATCACTTTCAAGTCGAATGTTCCTTCTTTATTATCTGCATTCGATTTTTGGTTCAGTATAGCCGCTATTTGGTGAGCTGCTACTGCTTATGTACACTTCGACAAAGAAAATAAATAAATTCTAAACTCTCTCTCCAATTTCCTTATCTGCCATTCTGTTGCATCTGTTGTAGACTGCCACTTCATTTTTTAAATCTAACAATAGTGAAGCTCCTCAAATATGTTATTTCTCCTACTTTCTGCTTTTCATAAATGACCATGTCACTTCACCTATGAATAAAATATATGACTCCACAATTCGTTACTCTTTTCATTTCGAAAAAACACAAAATCATGAATAGCCATTTCTAGAAGGATGAACTATAAACAAATGACATATGACCTATTTCATATTTCTTTTGGGAGAGAGAAATCATCTTTTCAAAAGCCCCAGAAACTTAATTCATTTACCAATCTTCAATAAAACCTTCAACTCGAGCCTTCCTTGGTTTTTAATATTCTTATGTTCTATTCCCATGATATTTCTTGGAAGACTAACGTTGCGTCATTATTTAAGCAAGTTTTTAAGAGATGAGGTGTTCATAGTTGTTTGTTCTGTGTAGGGCTTGTTGCTCGTTTTTATATTTATGTAGAACATGTCTAGGATGGTTTCGCTCTTTTAACCATTCTTTAAAAAATGTATATTAGAGTTTTCACCTCAAACTCTTTCCAATCTCTCTCCCTCTACCAGTTGATCTTTTGCATTACTCTCCTTATACTGTAGCGGTTTCAACAAACATCTGAATTTTCATTTCAAACAGCTCCTGGCCCCTCCGAGATCTTTCGTGACTCATCTTTCTACAAAGTCTTATCCTTCCTCTTTCCGGCTCTCTCATTTCACATTTAACCACTGTATGCTTTCTTCCATCTGTTGTGTTGGTAAAGTTTTCCCCACTTTCATTATCGTACTCACTTCAAATGACATGGATTAGGAGATGTTAGCCTTTGGTTTAGAACAGAATGTTTTTCATCAACTCTGGTAGGTTTCTTGTTGGCCTATGATATTTTTAGTTTTTCACGAGTAGATGTTAAAATTAAAATCCAAAAATTTATACCGACTTTGGATGTATGTTCTTTTGAATTTTGATATAAAATAAGGAACTTTTAATTGGTTTGCAGAAGCTGTTATTTATTTTTAAGCTATAGATTTTATTTCTTTATAGAACTTACCATATCTCTTCGACTTTTGATAAATATTTTCAATTAAATCTGTAATTGTAGACAGAGAAAACACTCTTTTTATAGGTTCCAGACTATTTTTATGATAAGTATATCCATGTGTAAAAAAAAAAAATTTGCAGTTCATTATCTTATTAAAGTTCTTTTATAAAGCTTGAATGGTAGTTAGTATTTTAGAAATAGTAAGGGGAAGAATATGAATAAAATTATAGATTATAAATTCTTTTAAGTATTTCACTTGTCTGTCGAAATAAAATTTATTAATAAATATAATGTAGTACACACCATCAATATAATGTAGCAAAGATTTATAATATTATGAAACGTTACACAGTATTCAGCTCCATTTTTTTTTAAAACAGGTGACAACAGAGCAAAGTTTTCTGCCAAAGAATTTGCTGCTAAGTACAAATTAGATTTGATTGCTGGCAATTTCTACCAAGCTCAATACGATTCTTACGTTGACAAACTCTATGAACAACTTAGTGGGAAGTAAAGAAATGAATTTATTATTAAAGATGATAAAATGGTTCAAGACGTAAGTCATTTGAAATTACCAACCTTGATTGAGTAATTATTATTATTATTATTATTATTATTATTATTATTATTATTATTATTATTATTTGTTTTTATTTTATTAGTTATATTGTAGGCAACTTATAGCTATATTTCTTTGTCATGGAATACAGAAGGAAAATTCACGTGTGGTTGAATGTTCATATATTGTTTTATCAGGTGTATTTGTGAATTTCATTAAATTTAAAATGTTTTTTTGTTAATTAAGAGTTAATTTGTTTGAAACTAATTTTGTGAAAACAAATACCGAGCAGATAATGTGATTTTAAACTTTAAAGACATTTTGTATGCACTAATTGGTGATAAGAATTTGATCGCTCTTCTGCCTTTTATTTTATACCTGTTGTGTTTTCTTTCAACTTTTCTCTTTCAATGAAGTTTTGGAGTAGGTAGAAATGATAATGATGGGAACCAATTTCTTTTGTTTCTATTTTTTCTTTGTTTTTTAATTACGAATCTTTAAATAAAAAAAAGGTTCTTTTAGGATTTTGGAGTACTATAAAGAGTCTTCATCTAATAAAACCCTTGGGAAGTATCTTAACTCAAAATAAAAGGTTTGGTAGGTAAAATTTTGTCAAAAATTTTATATGGAGACTTTCTTTTCACTAGGCCTCTTTGATCATTCTTTATGAAAATATGTAAATTGCATATTTTTGCTTTTACAGTTTGTAAAACAATATATTTAGAAAATGATTATGAAACCGTTTTGCAGTCAGTCGTTAATTTAGTCTTCATTCTAAAAAAAGTTAACTTCATTTGTGTATAAATTATTTATTAAATCATTACTTGGGTGCGTTCTTTATCTAGGAGTGGAACTCCAGTGAATCTCACTTCACGGAAGGTCTTCAGATTAGTTCTGACCAAAGACTTCATATAAATTCGTTTTGCTCAAATAAAAAATCACTATACATATTAGTAATTCTATATTATACCAAATGTATTTTAAAATTCCAATATTATGTATAAATATTTTTATTCACTGAGAAACTTTGTCAATGACTGAAGATTGGCAAAAATTTGTGTAGAGTAAATTTTTCACATTTTTTTTCATACTAATTTTGCACGTTTTATGTTTTTGTACTATTCTTGAGAGGCAAATTATCGATGTTCATTATTAATTGCATCAATATTTTTAAGTTTTATTAAAATTATATTTTTGAGATTGGTTGATTTCGGATTTAGAATAGAAATCAGAGGTGAATTTTTAACTATTCTTTATCCTAAATGAAGGAAACAAAATAAGGCAAAATAATGTTGACCTTATTTAAAATTACGTGTATTAAACAAGTAAATTCTTTAATGAACTTTTGTTAATATATACTTTGGAGGGAAAATTATATAAATAAATAAAACTTATTAGGATTAAAATCACCATAAATCTTCAAGGGTTTGACGATTTTTAGTAAGTTTATTATTATGGTATTTGGACTTTTCTAAATTTTGTTTACACCATTTTTTCATGATTTTTACTTACATCACAATGAAATAGACGGTCAGTGATATCGACTTGCCATCTTCAGAAAAGGAAGGGTTTATGTATGGATTCCCTGTGTATACATAAAGAAACTCCTTAAATTTACGTAAGTGTAGCTGAAACTAAAGATAATCTTAGGAAAATAGATTTAATGTAAATGAATAAAGGACCATCGAACACTGATTCTTGTGAAACGTAAGTCCCAATTACCTCTACTTCTCTTTATGCTGTAGATGTATAAGGACAAACATTGTTAAGCGACAATTTAAACAGTTTTATGCAATGGCAAAAGCGAAATATAATTTTTTCTTCTGTATAAAGTTATATATATATATATATATTTATTTTTTTTTTTTTTTTTTTTTTTTGTTTCCTCCGGTGGGCAAAGGCCATTGAGGCCTACCTAATTCCACCGGAGTTGGGAAAGATCTATTATCATGGTCGATGGTGGCCGACGTGTCCAGATACACGGCGTTTGAAAGTATGCAAGTCAAAGGAAGTTGGGAAAACAGATGAAGGGAGTGTGTTCCAGACTATACCAGTAGAATATATGTAAGACTGAGCATAGCGGTTAAGTCTGGGGTCGGAGAGTTGGACAGAGAAAGGATGAGAATGTGTAGAAAGGCGTGTCGCACGAACTCTTCTCAATGGAGGAGGTATGCGACGAGAGAGTTCAGAAGAGCAGTGTCCGTTGTAATAGCGATAGTAAAGAGAGAGTGACGCAACAATTCGACGGGCAGAAAGAGATTGAAGAGAGTTAGTAAGAGCAGGAGAGTTGATGAGACGAAATGCCCTTGACTCCACCTTCTCTAGGAGAGCTGTATGTGTGGAACCACCCCAGATGTGAAGCATACTCCATACAGGGGCGAACAACACCCCCTATACAGAGCAAGCAACTGGGGTGGCGTGAAGTAATTCTGAAGGCGCCTCAGAACACCCAACCTCTTTAGAAGCTTGTTTAGAAAGAGAAGTAATGTGATCTTTCCAAGAAAGATCACGAGAAAAAGAAACACCAAGAATATTAAGAACAGATGAAGGCTTGAGTTGTGTGTTTTTCGAAGAAGATATCATAGTTGTGTGGAAGATTGTGTCGAGTGGAGAGATGAAGGAATTGAGTTTTTGAGGCATTGAAAACAACCATGTTTTCTCTGCCCCAATTTGAAATACGAGAAAGATCAGAGGTTAGTTGCTCCAAGGCTACCCTTCTCGAGTCTATCAACTGCTGTTGGGTGGGACGTTTTTCAAACTGGAAGGAATAATGAAGGGTGGAGTCATCAGCATAGGAGTGGATAGGAGATGAGGTGATAGAGAGAAGGTCATTAATGAAAAGTAGAAAAAGTGTTGGTGATAGGACAGAACCCTGAGGAACACCACTGTTAATAGATTTAAAGGATGAACGGTGGCCGTCTACAACAGCTGCTATAGAACGACCAGAAAGGAAATTAGCGAGAAGATCACAGAGAGAAGGATAGATACCGAAAGAGGGAAGTTTAGAAATCAAAGCTTTGTGCCAGACTCTATCGAAGGCTTTCGATATGTCCAGCGCGACAGCAAAAGATTCACCGAAATGCCGAATAGCGGAGGACCAAGAGTCAGAGAGAAGGGAAAGAAGATCACCCGTAGAGCGTTTCTTACGAAAGCCATACTGGCGATCAGAGATAAGATTAGAAGAATTGAGATATTTCCAAATCTTCCTGTTAAGGATAGATTCGAAAACTTTAGAGAGAACGGAGGTCAAAGAAATAGGACGGTAGTTAGAGGGTTGAGAGGGGTCCCCCTTCTTCGGCACAGGTTGAATGAGCGCACGTTTCCAGCAAGAAGGGAAGGTTGAAGTAGAGAGACAAAGACGAAATAGTTTACCGAGGCACGGTGCAAGCTCGGAAGCACAAGTTTTGAGAACCACAGGAGGAATACCATCAGGACCGTACGCCTTCTTAGTATTAAGCTCAGAGAGAGCAGAAATGACATCTTTAGAAGAAATTCTAATTTTAGGCATAATTGAGATAGAGGGGGTTGAAGGAGGAGGAATAGCTCCGGAATCGTCTAAGGTTGAATTAGAGGCAAAAGTTTGAGCAAAGAGTTCAGCTTTAGAAGAAGGTAATACAGCAGGTGTGCCGTCGGAAGATATTAAAGGAGGGAAAGAGGAAGAAGCAAAGTTAGAGTTGACATTTTTTGCAAAATGCCAGAAAAAACGTGAAGAGGAACCAGAAAGATTATTGCATTTTCTACGGAGAAATGAGTTTTTTGTGTTACGAAGGATAGATTTTGCACGATTCCGGGATGAAATATAAGTAGCGTGAGTTTCTGGAGTTTGAAGACGACGGTAATCCCTGAAGGCAGCATCCCTGCGGCGGAGAGCACGAGAACAAGCAGAGTTAAACCAAGGTTTGTTAGGTTTAGTAGAAGGGAAAGAATATGGAATGTATGCCTCCATGCCAGAGAGAATCACCTCGGTAATGCGTTCAGCACACTCCGAGGGACCCCTCCCACGGAAGCAATAATCATTCCATGGGAAATCGAAGAAGTACGACCGCAAGTCCGACCAGCTTGCGGCACCGAAGTGCCACAAACGTTTCCTTTCCGTAGAAGGGGGTCTTTCCTGCGGAAGACTTGAAGAGATAGAAGAGGATACAGAGATAAGAAGGTGATCGGAGGAACCCAGAGGAGGAAAGAGTTTAACAGTATAAGGAGAAGGATTAGAAGTTAGGAAAAGGTCTAGAATGTTGGGTTCATCTCCAAGACGATCAGGGATACGAGTAGGGAACTGCACCAACTGCTCAAGGTCGTTTTGGATAGCGAAAAGGAAGGCACGTTCACCAGCTGTATCATGAGAACTAGAAGAAAGCCATATATATATATATATATATATATATATATATATATATATATATATATATATATATATATATATATATATATATATATATATATATATATATATATATATATATATATATATATATATATATATATATATATATATATATATATATATATATATATATATATATATATATATATATATATAATCCAGTGTTGAATTATATCATGAGATTTAGGCATAATTTTCACGATCATAAAAGGAAAAAAATTGAAAGCAAATTTTAGTAGTTAGACATTCATCGGTATGATCGTAAATGTAAAAATATATTGTTAACCTTTCAGATCTTTAGTAGAAGACATCTTAAATTGGTTGACACCGATTATAATTTGCACCATATAACATTAGAAAACCATGCATTCCCGAACGATCAAATCACCGAAAATTTCAACCTTCATCTTTAAAATTAATAAGATCAGAAATACACAAACCAAATCCAAAAATTGTTACATACAAAAAGCAAATTTTA